>JBBJLR010000145.1:9358620-9381212 GCA_037577145.1 Brachypetersius gabonensis
GCATGTGATATCACCATCGCAACACTCAACAACATTATCGCATATCGCATGTTTTCCTAATATCGTGCAGCCCTAGTCCACACATTAACAAATACTGTGCTATTATAGTGATTTCACATTGCTCCCCCACTCTGACACCCTGGGTTATCAGATAAAGCTCACTTACCAGCTGGAACTCACTCCTGCGGCCGTAGGCCTCCTGGATGCCAGTGTCTCCCCACAGTGCCTGTAGGGCAGGCACGTACAACTGGAAAGTGCAGGGCTCCACCGGCATGCCTGCCTTGTTCTCGAACGACATTACAAACATGCCGTGTTTCTCATTCTCTGAGTTCTGCCAGGGGACCCCCAACTTGTCCCGAGCGTCCACCAAAACCCGCATGCCCTGAAAGAAACAGAGTATGTGAGCAAGAGTATTAAATACATTAGTCATCGATTAGTCATGTTCACTCGTCCCCAGGCACACCTTGTACACAGCAGCCCTGGCCTCTGCTATAAAAATGAAATGCATAATAAGCCTGCTTGTCCTGGCTGTGTGATTGTGAATGAACTTTGAAGTGTAGTGCTCATTTGCAGAAATAAGGAGTCAGTAACACATTTGAAACAGGAACCAGACAGAACCAAAGAACAGCTGATAAAAACCAGCAGAGCAAAAAAAGCAGAGTCTGTCAATCTATGACTCCAGAGACATAGCACTGATGTAAATTTCTAATCTATAGATTATTTAGCTTGATTAATTGATTAACAGCTACACATATTTTCTGTAATCAGTGACTGTTAAACAAACAAATAAATATTGCATATTAAATAAATATGATATGAACCAATAGTTCACCACCAAAAAGAGTAAACTCCAAATTTTCAACCATTTATACAAAGTCAATTACTGTAGAGCAGTCATTTCTCAATAACCTGGTCTTACTGCCTGTACAGTCAAAAGAAAAAAGGTTTGCACTGAGCCAAAAAGAAGAGCCTCCAAAGAAGTCCCCAGAGAAAAGTGAATTCTCTACAGCTAAAAAGTCATAGATGAGCTCCCTCAATCTCTTCCAAATACAACAGTGTGCAAACGGCCCCAAGGAGTTTCTCCAATAAAAAAAGCAGTGGGATGGAGGCTGGAACCTTAGAATCGTCAGGAGACCTTCTCAGAATGAAACATTAGGCCATCAAATGCTCTTAATTAGAATTGCAGCACCATCCATGAGGGCAAATTCTTCCTTACAGCAAAAGTAACACTCTCTCTTATGAGCCGGACTAGAATAACATCCTGGTACTAAAACTCCCACAAGGAAATCTTGATTTCTTTCCCTTTCTTTTATTTGGATACATTTTTCTAACAGCATCGCTGAGATGGGTCCTGTGAGGCTGTATGTGATGGTAATTAGAGCTTAGAGGACTACAAGCTTATGTTAACTTGTGTTTGAGAACAGAAAAAGTGCCTTTAAGATGCTATTGTTACTTCCAGAGATAACAAAAGAAGGTCTTTCTATTTTGTTAAAAGATTAAAGGATATTTTTACTTTGTTTTTGTCACTTTCTAAAATCAAAAACTTGGACACGTGGACAAAAAAACCTTCAGTCTTACTGCATGTACATCAAATGTAAATGATAATACTTATGTAATTATTTTATATATTATATATTGAAAAAAAGAAAAAAAAAAATGCAATCACATTTAAACAACATAGCAAAATAACAGCGATAACCTATAAGGGTTAACCAACTTAGAGATCTGACTTAGCAAATATGCTGCCCTGTGCCACACTGGAGTCACGGTGGGTTATTGGGGCAGGACACAGTCTTTTATTTCATCCACATGTGTGAAGGATTTGTCTAATAACACGAGGCGGATGCACTGTAAAACGCATAAACCAGAAGACAGCTACAGGAAATGAATGTGGTCCAAGGCCCGTCAGCCAAGCCCCATGGTGTTTTGGTCACTCAGCAGTTTACCATTAAAGTAAACAGTTGTTCATGCCTAAGGCCGGACTGCTGACATTGCTAAATAGTCTTAAAGATGAGCTTGAGCAAAGTACTGTCAGCTTTAAGTTGTAATATCTTCCTCCAGGAAACACATTTATAATCTTTATCATAACATTCTCTTAATATTATCTCTTCTTCTCTTTGGCCTCACTGGTGTGACCCCTCCCCAACACCCAAACCCAAAACCCTTCTCATCAATCTTTGAACTCTCACCCACTTACGTCAGGTGCTATCTGGGAAGGATGCATCCCTTGTCCTCATGGGCTGCTTTCACCGACTCAGCCAGAGGAAGAGACAGACAAAGAGAGGGAGGGGGGGGGAGAGGGGGAGAGAGAGAGAGAGAGAGAGAGAGAGAGAGAGAGAGAGAGAGAGAGAGTGAGGGGGGGAGTGAGAGAAGCCTGTTTTATCACAGTGTAGAGGTCAGTTACAGGGCTTCCAATCTCTTCCCGAGTCATGGAACATGCCCAAAAATAGCTCCAGAAACCACCAAAACCTTCACCTCACCACAAGTGGAGCTCCTAGTGTTTCTAAGAACCCTCAGCAAAACAAGCCTCCACCATTTGTTTTGCATGGCATCCCTCGAGTTGACTTTTAGACTGTTGTTTTTGAATCACTAAAATGCTAATAGCTGTATCTTTCCATTTCTTTGGAATCGTAAAAGGGTCACACCAGGCTCTATGTAACATGCTGTATCAAAGAGTCTTTGTTCAGTAAAGGGGGAATTCCCCGTCTAAAGGACAGCAGGCAGAAAAGATGTGCTCCATGTCTAATGACTGCTGACGCAACTTCTCTCAAAGTTCTCGAATGAGCCGGAGCAGAGAGGGAAGGCTGCAGACGCTCGTCTGATAAGAATTAGGCAGAGCACGCATGTTGGTAGCAACAATTTGGACTGCTGTGTGATTCCGCAGAGTAAGCAGATAAGTGGCGAGGCCCAGCAGCTGTTCGTAACCTCTAAGCCACTGAGCAACCGCAGCTTAAATCAGCGACTCCTCACCCATGAATAAGCCGCCTACGTGGATGGGTTCCTCAGGCCCCGGGGCCAAAGAACTCTCAGATTTATCACACAGGAAGATTGGCTTGTAATACTTTGCTCCCTGTGGTCATCCACGAACCACTTCCTGCACCCTCCCCCGCAAGCCTATCGCATTCTGAAGCAGAATGCAGTTCTCACTAGACTGTTATGGTATGGTTGCAGCAGTGTGGCTACTTGCTCAGCCACTTCAAAAGATAAGGTAACAAGGCAAGACAGCGGCACCTGGCTTTGGTGCACAATCTCAGTAGCCTGAAGAGTCAAATGCCAAACCTTGGGAATAGAATGCACAATGGATGAAAGAATGAACAACTAACCCTGTCAAACCTTGGTGTTCTTTATTGTCTATTATTGCCTGGTACACGTTTCCAAAATGAAACCAAAAGTCAAAATCCACAGCAATAATATTGTTTCTCCAGGCAAATGTGGTTTAAAAATTGAGGTTATCTGCTCATCCAAACCCATCCACCTTGGAGGATTTCAAAAACAAGACATTCCAAACCTGAATGCCATAAATGTTTTCTCAGGCTTATAGTAAACAGAGGAAGCGTAGCACTGCCAGTCATCCAGCCTTAAACAGGAGAGCATGGAGATGAAGGAGAGCTTTGTGATATGAACAGAGATTATCTCTGAGGCAGAACAGGGAGAAGTGTGAGGGGCCAAACAGAGGTTAGATCTAATCACCAAACAGATATAAGTCAGTCAGTGTCGGGTCACTCTTTAGAAGGTACCAACACATTTTCAAAAAGGCCACAGAAGGGTGTCAGTCAGATAGGTGACTACAGATAGGGACACACTTTCTGACATGACACAATTAATATTTTAGGACTTCAGGCTAAGACTGAAGTTAATGAAGCTCATTAAACTACATTCCAGCTTAATGAGACAGAGCACTGTCTGCAATAGTAGAAGGCATTTTATTGGTCTGAAGGGTCATCGCTGTAATCTCAATGGAAATGGTGTGATAATGTCCTACATCCCATGTAATTAGATAGAATAGAGAGAGAGAGAGAGAGAGAGAGAGAGAGAGAGAGAGAGAGAGAGAGAGAGAGAGAGAGAGAGAGACAGGACCTTTGCCTTTGTAATGTAGCTGAACTGAAGATAAGACTATCTACAAAACAACCAATAGCTTAGGTCAGCATGTGGGCTTTACTCGTGCTGTAATTACCCTCCAGGTCTATTTGTTCTACTTTTCCCCTTTATCAGATTGTCAGGATACATAACTGCAGGCGAAAACCTTTCTAGTATGAAAGATGGAACAAGAGTTGTGCAAAAACAGAAACTGTGCAGAATTTGATTTCTTGCCTGTATAGAACACAGGCTTATTTATGTCATTTGACCAGGCGGTGTTCATCATGAGCTTCTGAGTATACTGAGTGATGAGAAACACTAAAATGACCCCAAAACTAATCAAGTCACAATACAGTTCTATTTTGAACTCTAATAAATGACATGTCATATGATTCAAATTTTAATTTATTATTTATATATCCATTACTTACACACACACACACACACACACACACACACACACACACACACGTATATGGACTGCAAAAAATCTTTGCGTGACTTAATCAACAAACAACTGATAAGTGAGTCTAATAAATGTCTTATAAAGTAATGAATAAAGTTATGTTAAACAAACATACAATGACAACCTTATTAACGAAAAAAAATGCACATCAATTCAGCTTTTATGAGTGTGCGGCCAATCAAACAAGTTATGAGTTCACTGCCAGACTTCCGTGTCTGTGAGCTGAAAATTTATACTGAAGGATAAAACTCTGCAACACAGGCATTTGGAATGCTTTCCTCAGAGCCAAGATAAGTACTTCTGAAATAAATATATTTTAATGTCAGACTTAAGATAACTGTCAGCTCTTTATAATACTTAAAAACAGAAGTAGCACTGATTGTGATTTATTATTAGGTTTTATATTATCAGTTTTTTTAATGTTGTATTATAATTTATCTGTATATAGTTCAAATAATCAGTTTCACTTTGAGCTAAAAAAATTGTATTGGAACACAGCCCAGTGTATTGAATTGAAACGTGTACCTAACTTCAGTTCCCACCCACTCTTGCTCAGACACACACACACACACACACACACACACACACACACACATGCACAAATCATGCACTAAACCTGTGTTGTCTAAGTGATACATTGGCTTCAGTTTGGTACATTCAGGATTACCAAGAGCTAAACCCACTAAAGAATCAAAGTGTTTAATAAACATTCGAAATGAATTAATAAAGTGATAAGAAGATGGTGTGTATTTTTAGTTATCAACAGGGGATTTCTTTGTTTTTTCTTCTCCTTTGATGAATCATAGTGCTCTGGATCACTCGCTACACGGCACACAGTTCCAGACCAAAACACACACAGTATGTGATGTTTATGGAGTATGAAACAGAATAAAGAGTGGATTTGGGGGTTTTGGATTTGGTTTGTTTTTTCTCACTTCTCTGATTAATCATCTATAGTAAAGGAAGGAAAGTGTTGCTTGATTACTGTGAAATGGCGTGTGTGGCGTGTCTGTTCCTGAAGTCTAGAATACAGTCATGCAATTTAACCTTTGGGGTTTGAAGGACTGACTTCCTTTCAATCAGATGATGCTTTCAACACATAAATGATATCTTCCTTCTTTATTATCAACACCATTGAAAATGTCTGATAAATATCTCATGAATCTAATATATCTTTTACTTTTTATCTCATAAAGCGTATATTTTGTTTCCCACTTTTTACTGAAGCAAAACAGGACTGAAAAGTAGATAAAGCAACATTTAAATATGTTCCTGCTTACATTTACATACCCAAGGCATTCTTATCTAGAGTGATGTTTAAAATGTGAATGCAGCATTGGGGAATTTGTGTCAAAGTAAAATGCGATCACTACAGTGGAAATGCATTTGTTTTGTAGTGATTGCATATTAATTTGGCACAAATTCCACTCCACTGGGGCGGGGGGGGGGGGGGGGAGCAGCCTTGCTCTAAAGAGAAAAGGAAGAAAATAAGTCTACTTCTCAGAAACATCTTTTGAAATAGAAAAACAAATAAACTATGAGCTATGAATAAATGAATATATTTAAAGACTGAATAATGAAATAATACAGTATTGCTATTTGGGCCTTTGTGTATAAGCACAAGTTTTACACCCAAGTATATTAAAGCACAACACTGTATCACTTCACACATATTTGGCATTTTGGCACATAACATCACACTGTCATCTGGAATAGGCCTCAGTGGGGGTGGGTGTAGGGTGATAAAACGCAGGCTGTGAGGGGATGATGAGACTGTTAAATAGCATCCTGTGCGTGCACTGTGGAGAGACATTTCCTCTCGCTTTGTAGCTGATAATTCTAGCTCTGATAGCCCACAGAGACTGATCAGTGTGGAGCCACCCCAGACCGACCTTGACTAAGGCACTGGCAAACAAGGCCAGGGACCCCTTCCTTTTACCCAGGCTTAAAAACACGCACAGTTTACGACTAAATAAAGGGACCCCCTCTGTTCCAGCCCATTATTCACATGCAGAGTGTTTACCTTAGCAAGGAAGACCTTGTTTAGCTCAACTTTGCTAACGGTGCCAGATAACATTGGCTGCCTTTTTCTCACAAACAGGGCCCTTCAGGAGTGCTTTCTGACAGCTAGTAGCTGTTTACAGAGTGCAGTGTTGGCATGGTGCAGACCACTCCTGCACAGAAATAGACAGGACCACCAGCAGGCTGTAAACCTGCAGCGTTGTTTAGGGAAATTTAGGCCATTTAGGGAAAGCAGAGAACCAAGGAGTTCATGCCACAGGATTTGTTCAGTATACTCTGGCCCTGTTAAGTATTTTTTTTGTTTTGTTTTGTTTTCTTGTCAAGACACAGACTGTCACTGAACTGGTCATGCAGTGTTGACACAGTACCTATCCATGCCCAAAACATCCACTGTACATACACCAGACCAAATCTGTATAATATGTTTTAACCCTTTGGGTGGGAAGATTCCACACATGTGAGCTTGGATTGGTTCTTAGGGAGCAGAATCACAAACATGTGATCGGAACGTTTGAGAACAGAGAGTTCCGAATTATGATGTAACAATCGCCGTCAGGGAATTCTGGGACATTCTGGAATGTTAGTATGGCATTCCAGAAGGTCAGGGATAAAACACTTTCCGGGTCAACGGCACTGTTTTACAGATTTCACTCCTTAAAGGGTTAAAACCATTATCACAATAGTAGCCTTTGCAGTCCTGATACTGCAGAAGGAAGCATTAGGCAAATAAGGACACTGTCACACTTGTATGAATAATAATAATAAAGTTATATTATTTGTTCAGTATGTTGGTATTTGTTTCTATATTTAGTATTCAGTTACATCATCTTTATGTCTTTAGACCCTGACATAATTCTACATTCCTGTCCCTTATGTATTACTGTTTTAGATGAAATATTTTATTTTGTGGAACAGCAGAAGTTCAGTGATAGGGACAGTCTGCGTTCTAGTCCACATCCACTACCAGAAATCACCTCAAAAAACAGGAAATAGTTTCTAAGGTCCCCAATTTTACAGTCACTTTTTAACATTTTGCAGTATAAGTAACAATCACTTGCTTTGCTGATTAAACGTGTTATAGTTTAGGCTGCAATCAGGCAAAAGCAGACTTTTTAAAATAAATTGTATTGTTGTTAAACATAAATGTTACATTGTCCACCAGGCAATCCCTAATCCATATATGAAAATAAACTGAAAACAGCCTGTTTTGAATTCATTGTTCTTGTGGTGATACAAAAACATATTTAAATATCTGCCTATTCAGCCTAGAGAAGACTGGCTCAATCCGTTGAAAAGATTAAATTGAGTGTTTTTTGAAGGAGGCACAATACAAGGTGGCCAATCAGAGCAGAGACAGTTCACACAAATCAGTTTTATAGGCCCACTAACAAAAACAGCCTGGTTTAATGGAATGGTTTGCTGAAAAATTGCTACTGGGGTACTTTATGAATACAGATGAAGCGCTAAATGCAGTTTAAACAGGCTGGGAGACATTTTGGGAAAGTGTTTAGGGAAACAATTTAGCTGACTATAAACTGTTTGTTGGCAAATTCATTCTCATAGCTCCAGTGCAAGAAGAAAAATACACCGTTTTACCAAAGAATTCCTTTAAATGTAAGGGGAAAAAAGTGGGTTGATAGAGGTCATGTAAATTGAATTATTACTTTTTGCCATATAGACCTACACAAATGCCATAGATGCAAATAATAGAGAGGAAAGTCCTTTAATATATTACAAAGCAATATATAGCAATTAGCAATTTAATGGCAACATAATTGAAGGTTTATGTTGTCTAAAGATCTAAAGATTTACACCTAAGGATAAAACCTGTGTGTGTGTGTGTGTGTGTGTGTGTGATGTGGTAAAAAAATGCTTATAAATGCCTAACTTCCTTTTAAAATAAATGTAAAGTTAAACTCAAGGTGGCTCCAAGGGAAACTCTTCTGAAACAGAATTCTGGACTACAGAGGCCACAGAGGCATCAAATGCCAGCAGCCAATCAGCAAGGAGAATTGAATAACGCTTTCGGATTGGCTACTTTCATACTCCTGCCTCTGAATACAGCGGTATTTTACCATCCCAAGACGCACTTTCTTTGTGTTCTCTGGACAATATAAAAAAATGAATATAGTTATATTTTATATGGAAATATAAATTTACGTTAATATTTATATTACAAAATTGATATTGCAAAAAAAATGCGGAGGATATTTGCAGTTTCTGGGACTTTATATAATTCAACATTATAATACTATATATTTGTGTAATTTTTATTCTATTTATTATGCTGCTTCAACTTTCTTTTCTTGTGCTGTCCCCTTTGCAAATTTCCCACGTGTGGGACTAAAAGGGCTTTTCTTATAGTCTCTTATTTACAGTACATTTACACAGAAATCTTCCTTTACCTTTAACTACCATTCCAAGCCACTCTCCACTGTGCTCTACTGTGGTCACCTATCACATAGGGGCTACGCTGAAAATAAACTGGGGTGATCTCAGCACTTCCTTTTTGTGCATCAGACTAAGAACGAACGGAACTGTCTCCCAGGATCACGTCCACAAAGAGTGCTCAGTTCCAGCTCTCTGCTCCTCGGATCCTCCACGGGGGCTGGCAGGAGGGATCTGATCACAATCAGCCTCGGTCCAACAAAGTGAAGCTTTCAGCTCAGCTTGATTTGGAGGCCCAAGTACAGTCATACTCCACTGAGGGGTCAGTTTTGAGACGCCCTATCTTAGTCAGGGTAATGCCAACAACAGAGACATCTCTGGTGCTGTAAGAATCAACGGGCTATCATATGATTTGATGTTTGGAAGTTTGGCTTATATAGAGAGCTGAAGCAACAAGTCGGGAGAAAAGAGATTTATTTTGTCCCAAAAATGAACGTGGCTAATAATAAAATTCTGCTTGTGCATCCCATTACAATTATGTTAACTGGACCCCACAAGCCCTTTGTCATTAATAGAAAAATTAGCATTTCTGGATGAAGTGCTCCTCTGAGGGAATAAAACACACATGGCACAAAAAGGAGATGGAAAAGTGAAGCCCGCATATACACCCTGAGAAAATAGCTTTTTCCCCTCTCTTCCATATAAAGTAAAACCCCTCTGCACAGCCAAACCTCTGATTTGGCGGGACTGTTTTCTAACTAAAATGTGGGCAAAACAACAAAACCAAAGCTAGTTTCCCACTGAAGGAACCAGTAGCATGACCCACCAGAGCAGAGGTCAGAAGTATTAGAGAAGGTGTCTTAAATATGACAGTAGTACCAAAGGTTATTTTTTGTTGTCATATAAAGTGCACTGTGGAGATTTCTAAGCCTGAAAAATCACTACAGAACACTAAAAAAGCAGTAAGAAAATACAGCCTTAACAGTTTGGAAAAGACGGATCCATAGAGAGCCTCACATACTTGTTATTCTCCACAGCAGCACAGTAGAAATGTGGATAAACATAAAACTCTCCTAGAGGATTTTTTAAATGAATTAAGCAGTTCCTCAAAAGAGATCCAAAAAGCAAAGATCTCAATTTATCTGTAATAGGGAATCTTAAAATACCCAAAGTAAATACAAAAACATTTCAGTATTCCACATATTAGCAATGTGATTTAGACTCTGGACAAGCTGATTGATATTAAATACCAATATTATTGATCATAACGATATTTGAGAATCGATCATCCAACAAAAAAATTTATACCAAATGAAACTGCAATTACACGACTATGCAGATGGTTTTTATTTTTGTATGACAGATAGAAAAGTAGACGTATGTCAACAATGCCAAAAAATAAACACTGAACAGGGTCAAAATTACGTACAGGGTTGAAATTATATATACAACACATATATTTGATTCAATAATATGAAATAGAATAAATAATCTTTGTTCTTTTTTGAGTTGACTTTGTAGAGCTGAATTAAATTCATTGGTTTTCTGGCATGGACCTGTGTTTTAAGCACAATATTTCAATAAGACTGATGTCAGCAGATTCCAAAACCAGGTTTAATTTTTATTCTAGTATAAGTTTTAATTAGGTGTTCCAATGAGTCTTTGTCTTATTGGAACACCTAAAAACATTCTAGCTAATGGTTTGATGCTATGGTGAAAAACAAAATCTTTCTTTTTCATTGTTCTGCACACTTTACACAAGTAAACAGATCCAGTAGTAGCAAAACAGCCCTAGAACATGATGCTACCCCCACCATGCTTCACAGTTGGTATGGTGTTCTTGGGCTGGAAACATACCTTTGGTCCCTGATGCCAATTAACTCAATTTATTTTATCTAACTATAAAACTTTCCTCCAGAATGCTTTTTCTTTGTCCATTTTCATTACCGAGATTTGAAGACATTTGAAGGTGCTGAGGCAGGGCAACGTGACCACAGCTCTAAAACTGAACTGATGATTTTGAACTGATGTGCTTGGAATTGGCTCCAAATGGTGTTCCTAACCTTTCTCAGACTGCACTGATCTCTTCCGACTTTCCATTAGAATACATGTTGGTTAATCCAATAAGTGCCATCAAACAAGCTCTTTTTATGTTGGCACCAAGAAGCTGCAGTCAGTCATGTTCACAATAAAAGAAAGTTAAGAGAGCATGTCACCAAGGTAAAAGTCATTTTGGAACTTTCAGTATCACCAAATAAATAATCTAAGAAGGTGTGTGGGTAGTTTTGGTAGTTTTGACCCTGCATGTATACGTTTTATCCTGAGTTGTTTTCAGAAAACCTGCAGCAAATTCAAATTTGTGCACCAAACTTGCATCTGTTCTTTTGCAATACAGATGTGTAATCATTCTGTCCCTGTAAGAAACTGTTGCAGAAATATTTGAAACCCCATTGTTATCATGACATGCCCATGTTGAGTTTGTGTAAACTCTACCTGTATCTGCCTATTCCAGTTCAAGGAAAGATTTTTTTTTATTCGCTGGGGTGAATTTTAAGGTGCGATAATCTGTTTTTCTCTATTATGCAGCATATAGACTATTTCTCCAAAACCAAGAGGAGGAAAGTTTGATTCAAAATATATTTCAGCGGTTTCCCACTCCCAGGTGTGAAAAGCAAAGAACAAGATTTATCAGGAGAGACAAGTACTCAGAACGCAGACATGGTAGAACATGAAATGAATGTCAGATCATCGCTCTCCTCTGGATCACACGCTCTCTGTCGCCATGACAGGCAACAGAGAACATCTGCTGTACTATCAGCAACTGAGACACCCGGAGACTCGTTCAAAAACACACAAACACACTCATCCGAGTGACAAGGGAACAGCAGCCATAGGAGGGAGGGAGAGAAAGTGAGGTGAGAGAAAAGACAGTGAACAAAACCCAAGTACCTTTCAAGCACTAAGTTAATCTTTCGATTGATTACAGAAGCTGTGTCTCCATTTACACCTTTTGAAAGCAGCAGGTGACCATGATATTTTATGTGAACAGTTCATGACGAACAGACCAAAAACTTACCGTACATTTACTAAGTACAGGATGTTTATTATCCATCTGCTATAAAGCTACCTTGTTGATGATGTGAGGACTGTTATGAAAGTGTCAAGATATTCCATCTGCTCTCTCCATTCAACGTAGGGGGAGACAGCAACAAATGTGAAAAAGCTATATCTGTAGCCTCCCTCTTGTTCTCCTCTATCTCACATTCGCCTGCCCTTCAAAAAGGCCCACCTTTTTCTCCCCCATTCCAGTTCATTAGAGCTGGTGAGTCAGCCTCTGTTGTTAAACACAAAAGCATCTAAAGCGGCAGACACTCGCTGGGAAATGACCCGGCAACAATAACCCGGCTTACGCTGTCAATCAGCTCGTGGGAGAAGCAGACAACTAAAACAAGCATCACTGTGACTAACGTGGCACACTTGAGTACAGAGATTAGGTTGATAAATGGGTGGAAACGTGCATCTATCACATGCCTGACTGCATCTACCTGACCCATCATCCCCTAATCAGCTCCTTTCAGGCAAGTCAGACAGCAGACAAGACAAAGAGAGAGATAGAGAGAGAGAGAGAGAGAGTGAGAGAGAGACTGACTAAACTCTTGTGTTCTTAGAATTAGTTATTGATTTCTACACCATAGAGGTGTCTAGGAGACATTAAGAACCTTAATAGATGATTTAACATATAATAGCTTAGTGCACAATTAATAAAATATAACATGATACCTTTACGATATGTAAGTTTTGACTTTCCTGATTTTTAATATGTTAAAACTTTCCCATTCTGTGTGCAATTTACAATAATTATAATAGGATTATTTACATCGCCTGTCCCTGGGAAATGCTACTATTGAACACTCTCTCGAAAGAGCCTTAAGATGGACACACAATACAGAAGTCATGCAGCCTTTTGCAAATTTCCCACTTGTGGTACTAATAAAGGTTTATCTTATCTTATCTTATCTTATCTTATCGTATCGTATCTTATCTTATCTTATCTTATCTTAAAACACACCATTTTAGTGACTACTCAGCTAGACAGGCACATCTTTTAAAACAGTGACTGAGGCAGTGAACTTGTGACCCTAATCACATCTCTGGGATGCTGTCGGGCATATAGCGGCCTCCTGAATTCTCATTTGCACCTTAGATCCAAATGCATTGCTTGTCTCTAATCACTGGTAGTCTGACCAGGTAATGAATCTGGCTAGGCAAAGTCATCACACCTGCCTCCCAGGCAAATCATGGCACCAGTAGCATCCAGAGCTGGATAACTGGGATCAGGGCGAAAAAGTGAGAGGGTGAGAGAGAAAAAGAGAAAGACATGTGTCCATTTAGAAGAAGAGTGTTTATTTAAAAGGTTGTGTAAGTTAGCTTGAAATGAAATACAGAAAGAGGGGAGAGGCACAATACTATTTCAGCTATACCAATAAACAGTTATATTAATTAATAACAAGAGTTAAAAATAAATTGTGATATTTTGAAAAACGGTTTAGAGAGAGAGAGATGGAGAGAGAGAGAGAGAGAGAGAGAGAGAGAGAGAGATTTCACAAAAAGGACAGAGACGAGACGGTGCACTTTTACGCACTTTTGGGCACTTTTTTCCAAACTTTGTAAAGCTCACCTTAATGATGTTCTCGAAAATGGTGTCTCTGAAGTCCAGCAGGGCTTTCTTGTCGAACTCCTTGCCGTGGATGATCCTCATCTGTTTGAGGAAAGTGGACTTTCCGCTCTCGCCCGCTCCCAGCAGGAGGATCTTCACCAGGCGGCGGACGGAGCGCCTCTCGCGCGCCAGCATGCTGTCGATCTCGCGACTCCTGCGCTTGGCCTCGCGCTCCTGGTTGGCATCGCGAGCCCGTGCGCCCTCCTTCCCGCTGTTCCTGTCCTGGGGGGTTTCGGCGGGCAGCAGGCAGCGGCTGAGGCTGCGCACCACGCCGGCCATTGCGTCCTGCAGTCCGGACAGAAAAACGACCGAGTCGCGCTACCAGGGGGCGGTGGTGGTGGAAGTCGCGGCTGACTCGCTCTCTTTTGTTCCCGCGGCTGCATAGACCGGACCGAGCCTGCGACCCGTGGGCTTACTGATCATCCGAGAAACGACAAAAACATCAGCTCTCACACTCCCAGCCAAAACACACTCACAACCCGGCTCAGAACGCAAACATCACTCGGACAGGCATCTTTAAGCCATGAGAAAATACATAGAGAAGAAAAATGGCAAAACTCTTCATAAAAAGTTCCCCAACCAACCGTTTTACATGACTTCCAGACAAGACCCGCTGTTCACAAAGAAAAATAACTTTCAGAGACCATCTCCTCTTCTTTTGTGACTGTGTCGGAAAAAAAGTTGGGCTCCCAGGGCGTGAGAGCGCTTTTCTGTTTTCTCCAGCTCTCAAAGTTTGTTGGAGAAGCCCCCCTCCTTCCTCTCTGTGTGGGCAGGGAGGAGGTTCAATCTACAGACCCACAGAGGGAGACAGAGGGCAGGAGGAGGGCCAGCTTTGACCTTCAAGATTTCAGACGAGGAGTGGGCAGACACGGTCGATAGCATAGGCTACGCTATATGGACAAAAGTATTGGGACCCTGTTTTTCAGGGTTTCGGCTAGACCCTTTAATTCCAGTGAAGGGCAATCTTAATGCTTCAGCATACCAAAAACATTTTGGACAACGCCAAGTTTTCACCTATGTGGACACAGCTTTGTATTCCAGCATACTCCATAAGCTCCATAAAGACATGGTTGAATGAGTTCGTGGAAGAGCTTGACTTACCCGCACAGAGCCCCATCCAACACATTGGGATGAACTGGAACGGAGATTGTGAGCCGGGCCTTCTCGTCCAACATCAGTGCCTGACCTCATAAATGCTCTACAGAATGAATGGGCACAAATTTTCCCACAGAAACACTCCAAAATCTCATGGAAAGCCTTCTGAGAAGAGTGAAAGCTGTTACAGCTACAAAGGTGGGACCTACTCCCTATTAAAGTCTGTATTTAAAGTCCCTATTGGTCAAGCGTCCAAATACTTTTGGTCATTTTGTGTAAGTGGGCTACCGAAGTGGCCTCCAAAGACTGTGAGGATAATGGACAACCATTATTAAGCTTTTTTATGATGTGTTTCTGGGCAGAACTGATCTTACTGATAAAAATATAATGTATGTTCAAGTGACCTTTTACAGCTATATGTCAGCCCCCCCAATGCTAACAAAAACAAACACCAAGCACACTATGCACACTATGCTTTCTACTCAGGCTTCATGCTCAATTTTTCTCAGTCACTCTGAAGAAATCAGACTTGCCAATGGCCAAAAGAAACCCTTTGAGACATAAATTATAATAGTGAAAGCATGATGTACTATATTTAAGTCCTGCCATTTTTCTTGAAGCTTTGACATTTCATAGTTATTTGTATCACATGCAGCAATCTCTCAGGCCCCGTTCATACCTAGCATTAACGCGTCTTGGGCGATCCAATCGCATGGCCACAGTAAGTGTAAATTGTCCATTTGTCATACATGAACACATCACAGAACTGCATTAATAGCACAAAATTGTTCTCTGCATTGAATCCTTTCGCCACATGAAGCGGCGAGTGGCCAGGAACAAAGGGCTGGGATCAGTGTGTGGGGACAGTACCTTGCTCAGGGGTACCTCTGTGGTAGCACGAGCAGTCCTGGGATTCAAACCCACAACCTTCTGATCCCAGGAGCAACTCCCTAAACACTCAGCTAGCAGCTGCCCTAAAAACAAATGTGAACTGGGAATAGTGCATCTTGGAGAGGCTGTAATCCCACAGATGCAGCAGGAGAATGATGCAATAAATTATACAGGTAAATTTTTGTTGATACATTTTTGTTAAGGGAGTTGGGGGAAGTCTTGAGTTCCTGGCTGGTATGTCATTAAAGGTAGTCATGATATCAACTGAATTCTATAATCCATAAATATGTAATATACGCTAAACATAGAAATATTGCGGATTTAGCGTTCTTTACAAAAAAGGTTAATCACTGATTATTTGTTACACAACAGTGAAATTATGATAGGTTGAGATGCTTAGTCCTACTGTTTAGTCCATGCCTGTAAGGTAAACGTTCCTGAATTGGCTCCTGCTGGGCATCTCCAGGTTCGGTTATTACTGTGAAAAAAGTCTTTATTCAACCATTGTTTTCTTTCATATCCTCCAAAAGGGGTGAAAACACTTTGCTTTAATAGCACTTAAGGAGCAAACGGTACAATCCATGGTACTTAAAATACCATGAAGCTTCATCAGTTGTCTATAAACCTCCTCCCAGTGTGCGTTGTCTTCACAATCGTTTATTGTTACATTACATTAATAATTTATGACATTCATGACATTTATTTATTGCTATTACATAAACAGTAGAAGTGCTGTTCTTTTCAGCCTTGCAGTTTAGCCTAGCATGACTGAATATTTTGAATACCCACTGCTGCTGTCATATGTCAGAAACTGAAAGCATCAGTTTTGGGCATTAAGTACTGTGTGATCAGGCTGGTGGTTTTGAAGTCCTTTTGTAAATTTACAGACAGTGACAAACTGTGCTTGGCCTCCAGGGAGAGTTTTCAGTTTTCCTCTGATTTTGTACCACAGTATATTCACCATTTGTAGCTCACCAGAAGGGCCAGTGTGTATAAGACATGTTTTTCTGTCGTAAGAGAAACAGGCTCAAGAAAATCTCATTCTAAAGTTTTATTCTGAAGGATCATTGCTTCCTAAGTCCTTTTACTAACACCACCACCACCCACTAAGGTGGAGAAAATGGTGATTGTCATCCCAAACCTAATTGTAAGAAGGTCTGGAAACAAATTAGAAAAGCTTGAGATCTCCTTTTGTAGTTGTAGATTGCTGATATATGTCTAAGATGTGAAAGAGACCTGCAAAAGAAAATGAAATCTTTTTATGTAAATATTATTCAGAAAAGATTCAGGTGAGATGAGTCATAGACAGACCAGTTAAAACATCCGTTAAAGCATCCGTGAAACAATATTTTGATCAAAGAGAGAAAATCTAAGAGCTGTTTCTCAGAAGCTGAATTTCAGAAACTTTCGTTTCACACTGATTTCAGACAGGACTTAGCCATCTCTAGGAGAAATACATGGAATGTAGAGGAGCTCTCGTTTAGAAGAGCTCTTTCCTCTAGGAGTGAATGTAAGCATGAAAAATGATATTTGAAAGCCTTTGCGCCAGTATTAAACAAGCCTCATAAACTGATCGGCTAATGGAATGAAATAACTCCATATGGTCGGCCATTATAGGCTAGAACATTCACTCTGTGCACCCATGTGTGCATGAGGAGTGAAATGGAAGGAGAAGCCGTTTCTGATCTACTGTTCTAGAATTTCTGTTCTATAATATCTGCTGCAATATGTCCTTTGCATCACTTTTCCGCTTTAAAGACATCGCTGATTTAGAAAGTAGAAAGATATTGGAAATATATGTTTTTTTCAAAAAGAATGATCAGAATGATCAGTACTTTAATCCTTCGCACTTTAGACTTTGGACATCAAGAGATGTTTGAAAAAAGACCTCTAAATTTGAAGAGATGGTCCTTGGATTCAAGCTTAAGGATGGCTGCTACAACATTAATGTAGTTTAAAGCAAGCGTGATTCAGACAGTTCACAGTCCTAATGTGTGGAGTATAAACGCATAATGACTTGTTAACTATGTTATTCTTGTACTATCAGGGCAAAAAGAAGGAAGCAAATGTTTTCAGAAAACAAACATATAACACTAGATCATCTCTTTTTGGGTTTGGGGGATGACTGTCAGGTTGAATTTTGAATCTGTTCCTTTCAGGCGCAAATTTATCTATGAAAACAGCCAGTGAAACTGTGTACAGTTATGCTGTGTGATTTTTTTGCTTCTTTGGAAGGGAAATCAACATAAATCCAGAAGAGGGAGAAATAGGCAGGTACTCAAAGCGGGTCTTCATTGGGCTGTGCTTTCAGTAGAGGGCAGTGTTATGCTGTGTGTGTGTCGCCGTGCAGCTCTCTCTCAAATCTCATTTTCCTCATATTGATTTTTTATGACACGACCATTTGTTCTTCAACTCAGATCTATTCAAATAAACAACCAAGATGGCATTGTTCAATATATTAAACGAGAGAAAATGAAATGATTATGAAACTCTTTTAGTGCATCTGCTCCTTTGCTAAAAGTGGAGTGGAGCACCGCTGGGTTTTTGGCATTTTCTCTGTAGTAGGCCTGTATGCTCTGCGTCACATTTCAAATGAACTCAAATCATAAGCAGTTACTGAAGCTTTTAATGCTCCTGAATTCTGTTTATCCGCAACACGCAGCAAAAAAAAAAAAGACAACTCACGAATGTACAAGACAGAACGGCCGACCCTACCTTCGAAAAAGGTGTTATAGATTCACATTAGCATATAAATAATGTCACCTTTTTTCTCCTACATTTGCCTACCAAAGAAATTATTAGGTAGCGTTTATAAGTGAGAAGACAAACACTTTCTGATTACCCGAGTTTTTAAGCTATTTATTGAGTAGATGTGTGTAGGGAAAAGTGTTTAATGGAAAAGCTTTCAAGTTGATTTTCAAGCAGGAGGTTAATTGGCGCAGGTTTTGGGGGGAGAAAGATGAAATCAGCATGCAGCCGAGAATGAGAATGAAGTGGCTTTCAGAGAACAGCGCAGCCATGATTACACATTTTGATCACCAAATCAACAACTCAGAACACAAATGGCCATTCTTCTTGCTGGCCGAGAGTGAAATTGCTCTCGTGAAGAGAGAGGGCTGACTGCAGCCTGCGGCCGGATGGCAAAAATCAACAATCTGAACAATGCTGCCAGTCCCTGCGCACTCTAGGCTAATAGAAGACTGGAAAACGGAGGAGAGGATAATGCTTTGTTTCCAAACAACTCGTCCAGAACTTGGAACGACCATTCATAGACTTGTATTATTCTGATCACAGCACCACTGGGTTCAATTGTGTCAAATCAGAGGTTCTGTCTCCATTATGCAGGAAAGTGCCGGTTCGAAACAAGTACCAAATGCCAAGACGAATTAATGTCTTGATTAGTCAGAATGTTTTCTTACATTTTCTGTTTCAGCTACAGAACTGGTTTCCTTTACATTGGCATGAGAGATATTCTGAGTAAATAAATGTGGCCCTATAAAACAGTCTTTGTGAGTGAGAAGTAAATGAAATAGAAACAAATTTGTCTATTATACACTTTGCAACCCATTTTTCCTAATAATTTATGGACCATAGCACCTTAGAAATGTATTCAGATGCAGAAACATTTCTTTGGCGAGGGATGTAAAAAGGAAGCATTCAAAAAAAACATCAATGCACAATTCAAAGCTTTGTCCGACCTAATTAAGAGAGATAAGACTGAACAAAATCCAGCAGGCATGTGGTCTCCCTGGACCGTAGCTGAAAAACATGGACTCTCGTTAAAAAACATCAAATTACTCTGCAGCCACAATAAATAAACTTTTCAATCCCCCTAACAATTTGAGCCCAGCACACCAGGCTTCTGACATATAAAGCATGGCTTTATGAACATGTCAAATCATTGAATCATTGTGAGAGCTGGAGAGACAGGCTCACAACCCAGAGTGCTTAGTTATATCTCTAAAGTAAAGTCATCAAACATTGCTTGTTCTGTTTCGACTGTGATCATACTAATATCAAGACAAGTGCACTTTTGTCAGAGAAAAAAGAGCAAAAGAAGCGATAGAGAGCTGCGGGAAGGGTAGGGGATATCAACACAAAGAGAAATGAATAAAACAGCTCCCTGATGAAACAGGACACATCGTCTGATATTAAAATTTCACCTATGCCTGAAGAACTCCACAAGCAGCTAAGTTCCTCCTATTTTTAATGACTCTTTCATCAGAGCAACCAAACTGGGAGATGTGAAGCAGGCGAAGATTAAGACATTTCCCCGCTGCCTCCACTCTGTTGAGCAAGTTCCATTCCAAAGGTGCAGCTGACTCACAAATTTTCCATTTTTTTTCTGATCAAAGCAATGATCTTGAAAATGTGTTTTCATCTTAGACAGTAGCAAGGGACAGCACACATCGCGCCAGCATGTGAAAAACGCGCTTAACCCTGAAAACAATGAAAGCAAGTTGCATCTGTCTGTGAAGGCAGTGAGCCTCCAGATGAGTTGACTCTGATTGCCCATGATGTGGGCGAGGAGGGAAGGTTGCTCAGAACTATCAGAGTGTTGCATGGGAGGCACAGATGGCGAGTGCTATTCTGATGCTGAAATCCTGATGTCTGTCACATACACACACGCCCGCACTCACTCACTCACTCACTCCCTCACTCACACCCTCACTCACTCACTCACTCTGACGGAGTGTCTATGATGACATATCAGCTCCAACCCTCCTCACAGATTTGACTGACAGATTCAGACACTGTCGCATTCAACAGACCGGTGGGCCATCTGCCACTGAGACGCGACATCCCGACGACTGGCTGTAAGAAAAACAAAGAGGGATACACCTGTGTATTGCATTCCATAAGAACAGTCAGTGATCTGTTTGTTGGGCTGACATTCCTAAGCACACCATGCGTCTAAATGTGCTCAGGCACTAATTTTGGCTACTTTAAGCAGCACCCACTTCTTCTGACACAACTGTACACCTAGCTCCACAGAAAGGCACTCTTATTACAACGGGATGCTCTGGTGCAGCAATACAGGAGCCTTGAGTTACTATACCCAATATCAAGTGTTCCCTAGAGGGGTGTGGAACCTGTGGAACAGTGGAACTGCAATCTCTGGAATGATGGAGCATCATCAAATATGAGAATGAAAATCCTCATTGTAATGGATAGCATTAGCAGAACAGTAGAAGTCCTTGTGACTACCTTTGTTTTCAGAAGACACACTGCATGAGCAGGTGTCTACAAACCTTTGGACAAATAGTGCATGTTTATGTGAAAGGGTGCCACAGTTCTAGGGTCGTATTTATGAAGCATCTAAAGTCTACACTGCTGTAAGATGATTTCTCAACAGTGAAATTCTTTTCAGGGTTATATGAATAGTATAAGCCAACCCCTGTATTTCTAAACTAAGATATTAAATTAATATGAGCCTGTTTTTTTTAGATTGAAAATTCAGAGCTGTTCTATCCTAATTTGAGCTCAGCATTAAGGCTTGAAAAGTCACCAAGTAATCAGTCACTTCAGAAGATCTTGATAAAACAAATCAGACGTGTAAAATCTTGGTTTGAAGTGAAGGTCTTGATGGCCACTGTTATAACACTGCTGTAATTATGTAATGCTTCAGATCAAATTTGACTGACACAGTATCATCAGCTTCAGTCATCCTCTACAGGTTTGCATGGTTCATACTACACAAGCTTACTCTTCACAACTCTGATCCTTCCTTCCCTTGTATGGTCTGATCAGACAAACAGGCCGTAATAGTGCTGTGTATTTACACGAAAAGTAAACAGGACTTTCCACTTTGCAAAATGCAAAAATCCGAGAAGCAACAAGGGCCGATTTGTTTACTTTCTCGTCTGGTTTCAGGTGGGGGTGGAGGGTGGGGGGCGCAAACAAACCATAACTCTCCACTACACTCAACACTGAATTACCTTTAGTGGAAAACCAGGAGACGTGTGTGCTGTGTGTATGGTTTTAGTAAAAATCAGGAGATCCAGGAGTTTGCAGACTGACATTTCCATTAGCAGTGGAAACTTCGGGTTTACCGTAAGAGCTGTTGTCTGCAGTGACGCTACTCTGAAAGGAACCGCCGCCACCACAGAAGACTCTAACCTGCGTATGGCTGCCACCAACCAACTGAAATTTCCACTCGTGAAACACTTTCTTCAGGATTTCTCTTCTATGTCGAACTCTCGCCGTAGTATTTCAGTTTTATTTTCAGCACAATGAAAGTGTGAGTTGTCTCATCAGCAGAAGAGTTGGCCTGACCCAGCAAGAGCTGAGTGCAGGTTGAAAGAAGCAGTGGATGTGTTCAGAATGTCTCACCCTCTCAGAGACAAAACTCATGAACTGCTGCAGTTGAATTACAGGAAACAGCATCACTCTTTTGAAAGGCATTTAATTGCTGTTTGAACTGCTACAAAGTACATTCATGTTTCTTTTCGAACAATGTTTGGTTTCTCTTACAAATATCCAACACACATCTGGACTTCAGCTACAGGAAAAAAAGGTTTTATGTTCTGTGCAATAAAAGTCTTATATTTAATCTAATCATATTGAACATATATTATTTGAACATTACTGTACCAGAAAATAACCTGCTGACAATAAATATAGTTTGAGCACACATACATTCAGTTAAGTCATCAAAATATGCAGGAATAAAAGTATCTTGTACTGATAATATACAGAGATTAATTGATTAAATGTTAATGTCAAGATATTATACACATATTTTACCCTAAATATTCAATCATATATTTATATATACAGTGAGCCTCGAAATTATTCATACCCCAGGAAAATGTTCACTTAAAGTTGACTTTATTCAACCAGCAAGTCATATTTAGAGGGGAAATGACATAGGTGTATGCAAAAACATAATACAATGATGTACTAAAGACATAATTGAGGAAAAAAACATTTCTC
>JBBJLR010000145.1:9390282-9430087 GCA_037577145.1 Brachypetersius gabonensis
AGAGAGAGATAGAGATAGATAGATAGAAAGACAGATAGACAGATAGATAGATTAAATTAATGTAATAAGTGTGCATCGACTGTTTTAAAGTTTTTAACCTTTTAGTTAAACTGACATATGCACATGAAAAGGAGGAGTATTTTATTACCTTCATTGTGGCATATCTTACACCGGTTAATACAGAGTGTAAATTAAACGTATTAAACAGTTATGTAATTGTATTTAAATAGTATAGCAAAACAACAAATCAAATATGTAAAGCAGCCTTCAACCTCTGAATATCTGCAAAGATCTGAGAACAAGATCTACAAATCAGGTGGTCAGACTCACCCTCAAAGTTACATCTGTAATGTAGCTGAACCTGCCCAGTGCATCTCTGCAGTGTCCAGTGAGCCTCTTCCTGAGTGCTGGTATCCAGAGGCACACTCTGGGTCTCCCCCCGGATGCAGCCTTTTAGCTGGATAGAATGAAAAAAGAGGGTTTTTGATTGCTGTGAAAATGAAATGAAACACAAAAATGACTTTCATGGTAAACATAATATACTGAATCACCATTAAGAGGTGGTGTCCCACTATAAGGCCAGCCTTCTCTGCAGAGGAGCCAGGACAGACAGACGACACAAATATCCCACTGTCATTGCCCCCAACAAGAGTAATGTCTGACAGGAGGGAGTCTCCAGGGAGAGAGAGTTCTTGCACTGGCCGCAAAGTACTGGAGCGCACACAAGAGGTGAGGGAGGGACGAAAAGGTCTGGAATAAAGGTGAAAGACAGGATACATGCACAAGAAATTACATATGAGCACAGCAGTATCATGACTAATGCCAACAGAGCAATAGTGTGTTGTATATTCTGGTTATATATTGTTCAGAGTAAAATCCAAATTTGAAGTTAACCAGGTTATTTAGCACTGTGTCAACATCAGATCAGTTTTATAGAAAGAGAGATCAACATTCAGTAAAAGATTAAGCAAGAAACTGAATCATGCAGGCAGATGTTGATTCTGTATTCTGTAACCACAACAGAAGGGAGGACAGGTAAAAGCAGTGTACCTCTCCAGAGAAAATTTCCTGAAAATGTTGTTCACTTGCTCCAGCTCATAAGAGTCTATGATCTCGGACTGATGGGAAGATGAGGAAGAATGGATAGATGGGTGGCCGTAGGAGACCGTGTCTGTTTCATCTACGCCAGAGTGAGAAGGACAAAAGAATGCAATAAATAATCTCAGCGATTAAAGTGATTTACAATGATCCACAGTGACAGGAATGAAGTCTGTTTACCCATGTCCATGTTGTCTCCACTTTCGGAGCCCGTAGAGTCATAGCTGAAATGGAAAGGCAGGACAGAATTGTCTGACTGAACATTCACACCATACCTTAGTTCTATGTCAGAATTTGTACTTCAGCTCAGACAAGCACAGAGCTGTTCTGTTGAATACCTTCTGGGCAAAAATTCAGGATCTCCTTCTTTTGTCCTTCTGAGAATGGAGGACTTCTCTGGAGGCTCAGGAACTGTGGATATGATGCTGTCATTCCGGTAACGGTTCTGCAAACAAACGGGAAAATATACAAAAAAAGTGCCCTTTAAATAAGACACCAAAGCAAAACAAAGTACTTAGAACAAACTAAATAAGAGCATGCTGAGGAAGAGATTTGCTGAACATTTCCCAGCATTAAATCGGAGTGACTTACACTAAAGGGTGAGTTCATCATCATAGAGGTAGCATCTGTGCTCACAGCATCTACCATGTCCCCATTGGTATGCAGCGCAGCTGTAAAAAAAAAAAAAAAGAAAGAAAGAAAGTTAAAGGAAGTCAGTGTGGTCTGTGCTTGTCTCACTTTGACATACAAGACTGTTGAAGTACTAAGCCAATCGTACCTTGGAAATCCAAAGATTTTGGTGGAGAGATTGGCGATTTCGCTCTTATCTGGGGAGGGTATGGGAACTGTGTCAAAAACACAAAATTCTGGTCCAGATAAAAGTCAAAAAATGACAAAATCAGTAAAATACATGTTTTATCATGGCTTACCCCTTTAAGGTTTGGTCTGCGTTTAAGCCGGAAGACCTCCATGCAAGGGGTAGGAAGGAACATGTCTTCCACAGGCTCTTCCCCTGAGTCCTCAGACGGCACCTTCTTGGTTGTGTCTTGGTTTTCAAATGTATGTAATATCGTATGAGAAACATCTCGCGGCAAACTCTAAGAAAAACAAACATACATCTTAAAACATACACGAAAAGGATACACCATAGAGTGGCACATAGAGACGGCATGACATTGTTTGCCTAGCCTTCAATGTGATTTATCTAGTAGATTTGCTAATATTAGCAGACCTCAAGTAAGGCAAACAAAGTATTGTGCTTTAAATAAACCAACGGTGAACTGCAACCATTACAGCTAGCCTTCAGTTCATGCCCAAGCTTCAAAAAATGAGAAAAAAACACACAAATCAATGCTAATTGCTCATTTCTTCTCATGGTATGTTAGCATTAAATTAATTATGTTAATGGTTTATTTTCAGAGTAAGGCCTTCAGTCCAACTTAACTAATAGGAGAACCTATCTGGCTGAAGGTACAAAATTACCACAGAGAAAAAAGTCCTGACTGGACAATTGTTGGTATGGGATTTTAATATATTAACCCTTTTGTTTCAAACCAAAACTTAAAAAGGGAATAAAGTGACTATTGCAATACTTGCAGTACTTACATATAAAGAGCATGATTATTCAGCTAAATAAACTAAAAATTACAGTCATGTATTTTAGTAGTTCCCGGATTTCATTAGGCCTTTCTAAAAATCTAGATTCCCTTCTGATATAAAGTCACGCCGACAGTTTTACAACAAAAATCTATTTAGTCTCCACACCTGGCTAATATCAAAGCCATGTTCCTTGGACAGACGCCTCAGTTTGCACTCCAAGGTGACTATTTTCGCTTCTTTACGCATGATCTCAATGTGCAACTCATCACCCTTTTCCTCCAGCTCCCTTATCTGTTTACGGTACTTGTCTTTGTCAATCAGACACTGAGACACCTGATTCTGGGCTTCATCCCTTGACTTAAATGCCTGTGACACACAACAACAAATTTCATAGTTAGATATTTATTATGATTGGATACATAAAAATGGCATTCTAACAGGATCCAAATGGTATTATCAAATAGCTGTGTTCAACCTGGTCCCGCTCACGTTCCACCTCCTCTAGCTGGACCATGATGGTGTTCATACGATTCTTATACATCTCACAATCCTTCACCAGAGTGGAACACTTCAGCTCAAGGTCCTCCTTCTCCTCGAGGTACTGTGGATGAGAGCAAACATTTCTAATCTCAGTGACCCAGGGCACAGTGGAGGTCTGTGCAAATGAGATTAATATAATGCAGAGCACAGCAGCAGAGCTGCAGCACTGATGTCTTCCACCTTCAAGAAGAACTGCCGGGTCTCAAGTGGCTTCACACTTTAAACTTACACTTTTATCTTTTTTTTCAGGCTCCGAGTCAAGGAGAGAAAATGTGAGAAGAGCTCAGCGCTGTTTCAATCTAAGAGAAGTTCCTCACTTCACCCGAATTTTGACACTTTTCACATGCTTGCTCAAAACCACTGCTAATTACAGATGTAGCACATTGCAGAAAAAGTCACTTAAAACAACCAGTCTTCATCTGACTTCATCACCTCTTGTTCCAATGTGACAAGAAGAACAGGCTTTGCCTGATTCTACTTTTTCATTCCAGCCTACTTAAAAGGAACGACCTGTCTGACACATGAAGACAAGATTACATCCCATTCACGATGCTGTCATGAGGAGTCATAAAATTTTTTTTAAAAATCCACAGGGTATGACACAACGGCTACTAGAGCGTCTAAATAACCACCCAACTCATTTTGATGGTGTGGTCATTTTGAGGTTAAAGTGACCTAAATGAAGAAGAAACTGAACATAAAGAACAGTATTGAATGCATCAAAAAGTTGAGCCCAACCTTGTCCCTGAGTTCCTCAGCCTGCCGCACTTCTTCATGCAGGTTGTAAAGTCTGTTGACCAGCTCCTGACGATCCTCCAGGGCTTCCTGACGGTCATGTTCCAAAATGTCCCGCAGGGCCATGTCTGAGTCAGTCAGTGGCCCAGGCTGCACACACAAGAAAATTGCAAAGGTACAACTTTCAGTCACATATTTATGTTACTGTTTCTTTATCTTTCCTTTCCACTTCAAAGTTTATCAAGTTTATAACAAAGGGTACCTCTCTATCTTCAAAAACCCGAAGACTCATCTATTCAGAAAGCATCTCCTCTCCTGATGCACTATCTATCTTCTTGCTCTACTTCTACATTAGGATTTTAGCACTAGAACTCTCCTCTGGTTCTCACTATGTCCTGAAACTAAAGTGTTTCCTCAGTTTGTATGTTGCTTTGGATAACAGCGCCTGCCAAATCAATTTAATGTAATGTGAAGTAATGCGACCTGTATGATAGACTGCAGCTCCTGGAGTTTGAACTTCAAGACCTCATTTTCTCGCTCCAGCTCATAGATCTGCTCTTTGCGAGGCCGGTTCTCGATGTCATTCTTTAGTTTTAGAGATTGCCTTCTCTCCATTTTACACTCCTCCTCCACCTTGTTCAGCTTGTGCTTCAGCTGGTCAATCTGAGGGGAAAATAGAAAGAAGCCAGGCCAGCGGTGTTCGTAAACTCTGATGCAGTTGTGATCATTTTAGATTTATGAGAAATAGTCTAAATGTTAACCTAGATATACAGAGACATCAACTGTTAATTCTGTATTTTCAAGAGAAGATGCAGAATTTGAGTGTGGCTCTCTGACCTCCAGCTGCAGGTCTCGGCTTCTCATGACAGCCATGTTCTTTTCCTCACTGAGCTGAGCGTAACGCATGGCCAGCTGGTAGTTGTCGTCCTTCACTTTGATGAGTTCATCATTGCAGTTGTTGCGCTCTTCCTTCATCTTGTTGTAGCGTTCCTGAAAGGTGCGCAGCTCCTGGTTGGCAAGCCGGAGCTTCTTGTGCTCATCCTCCAGTGTTCGGTTCTTGGCTATGATGTCCACTCGCTGAACATCTTTGGCTTTGGCCTGCTGCTGCAGCTTCATCACCTCATTCATGAGAAACTGAGTCAGACCTTCATGGCCCTCCTCCACTACCGATGAACATAACAGAAGGACAGCCAGAGTCACACACCACAGCTGTAATTTACAGTAAATTACAATACACTTGACAATAACATACCGTTTTCTTCAGTTACAGTTATTTTAATTAGCTATGAATTCTGGAAGCTGATCCAATAATAGATTTCATTCTATCATTATCTCAATGAGGTTCTGTGAAATACAACTACCCCAGAAATGTCCTCAATGTTAACACAAAACATTCAAGCTTTCATGACAAAAATAGTCCAATTTAAATTTAAACACATCAGAAATAATAGACAAGTGAGTATCTAACTTGGCATACTGACGTAGATAAGTATGCCTCTCCGGTGGTCTTGTTTTTATAATTGGGTTAGTAAAACAGGCCGCTTGTATTGTGGGTAGAGTTATAATAAACATCACTTGTAGTGGTAACTAGGCTGCCAGTACTTTATCAACTTTTTTTTTTTTACAGGAAAGCAAAACATAGTGATGGTAGGGAGTCAAGAATGTGAGCTTAGCACAAAAACATTACCCAAAGTTATAATTTCTTAATGATTCAAATGCTAGTAAGGGGTACATTTGCATTATATACTTAAAATGCTAAGAACTCCCTACTAGTTCAATATACTGTTAGACTTGTTAGTGTTTTGACCAGCATGTAATGTGACTGGATCTTCTCCTTGCAGTGACTTACCTAATATAGAAGAGCACCTGCGAGTGGGTTCCTTTCCCGTGACCATTTTGTACAAGTCAGGATAGTATAACTCCAGGCTCTCCAGAAATACCACATAGCCCCTCTCACCTTTGGTGTGGAGGATGTCCAACAGTCGACCTGAAAAAAATCTGTCTTTGTGATTTAACTGGACTTTAAACAGGACATTTCTGGATTTAAATTGGGTGTAAACAGTGTATTTAGAGCACATTCAGCTCTAAGTCATAGCACAAAATGAATACGAAAAATATGTCAGCATGTACAGAACTCATAGTGCCTTGCGGAAAGAAGTAAAGTCATTAGGGAGCTGTGCAAATGAATTTAGAGCTAAACAACTGTTGTGATGTGCTTCGTTGTGACAAACAAGACAGTACAAACTCAGAAAGCTATCTTCTAACACACTCATGGCCAAACATAAGTTGAAAAATGATACAGAGGTTCAGGAAAGAGTCCATGAAAAAAAAAAAAAACAGTCGCAGCAGCAACTCATGGGATTAAAAGCCTCCATTCATCTTCATATTACACAACTGGAACAACAAAGTGAGAGATGTGGCGACTGAGTAACTGATTGATGGCACGATTTGCATGTAAATGTTTTCTGCACAGAATTTGCATTTTCATATTCCACAGTGTTTAGTCTTTCTGTCATTGCGGCCTAAAATGGGTGCACATGTGTTAGAGGACCCGTGTCCGTAAATCGCACCCACAAACAAAGAGACATGTTGGACAAAGAGGAGGATGTGAAACAACAGTCACACATTTATATTGAACTGAAACACAACACACATGCAAAACTAAATGTCTATACATCCACACACAGTACCTGCACGGTTAGGCTTCGTCTCCAGCAGTAAGGAGTGCAGGACCTCATCCTCGTCTTGTTCGTCGATGACCTTGCACTGCCTCAGATAAGAGGTCAGCTTGCAGGGGTTAATGTAGCGGCACAGAATGTACCGGTTTTTCTCCACATTGCCCCAAAGGGCCTCCTCGTCATCCAGGAAGTTTTCTGAGCTCCCGTTCTCCATGTCTGATATGGCCTGTGTTAAAAATACATACTCTTAAGTCTCTGTTGGAACAACACTTTGTGCCACGCCAAGCTTGACACACATTTTTCATTTCGATCTATTTTATGTTCACATATCAAACAGATGACAGTTCTGTTAGGGCAGCCATGACAATTTCTAAGGGTACCATGACTGTTGTAAAGAATGATACAGATCAAATTAACAGGTCACATGCACATATCATGATTATGTTTATGTATATTTATGACGTGACCCTGGGGGTTTTTCACATGCAAATGAAAAGAGTATGATTAAACTGCGAGCAGGGTTTCTTTACTCATCTGTATTTAAATCATCTTACATTCAATTTTGATTACATGTCAATAGCTCTAGTGTTTAAACCACCAGTCTTTTTTTGCTTCGGTTTTTTTTTTCAAAATGCATTCCTGAGCGCAAATGAAACACAGTGGGTCCCATCAGATAGTGCGAGCAGTCTGTCTCAGTTCATGTCCATAAAAATGCAAACAGGGTGTCGAGGGAAAGTGTGGCCCAATGCCACCACCATACCCTCCGAAACAGGCCAAAGCACTATTATATACTCCCACAAAGAGTTCCTCCAGCAGACCTGGGTGGCTGGTCATTTGAATAGCCCCAGGCATGAGGTAAAACCCGTTCCGGCACACACAGGTAGTTAACCTTTATCAGCTGTAATGTCTTCATGGAAAATGTTTCACAATGAATGCTGAGATAGATGTCTTAGTGACCTCAGTCAGTTTGAAATCTGGGTAGACATTCATGGTAAACGTCTCAATACGCCAAAGTCAGCCATTTATGAAGTGAGAAAGAGAGCTGGGTAATATCATGCTGTTTGTGTGCTTCATGCTGAGAAAGTCGCCGAGCAGAAAAAAGTGTCAATATGAATGTGCTGCAGGATTCTATTGTATATAAGCGCAGTGAAATCTGCAGATATCTTCGGGACGCATATCACTACATTATAATCGCAAGGCTCATTACTCATCTGCCGTGGGAGGAAAATGCTCAAATTCCACACGTTTGCTCAGACATCCATCATAGCATCATTTAATGCGGCAGTTGGAGCAGAGGTTCTAAGGCTGATGGCATTCTCTGTCAGAGGCAATCCATTAATGCATTACCTGCACAGAAGGGGGCCGCGTACCTGACGAGTTCATTCATCCACCACGAACACCAGGAACCATGCTTTAGCATTATGCATCTTTGTTCATAACATGCCTCACATTAATTAAATACATAATGCAGTCGTTAATGCGCATTGCTGTAATGCACTGGTATGATTCACCATAGGTTGCCTCCCTTTCGCCCAGTGAGTGGTACCTCAGGTGAAGCCTGGTCACCTGTAGCTAAATAAGCCCTGCATTGTCTCCCTACTGCTCTGCATGGCTTTGCAAATGAAAGCTTATCTGATAGCATCCATATGCCCACACAGGTTTTTTGCATGTTTTCACTCATCATTGCCTCATTCGCTGCCATAAATCTTGATAAAGCCTATGAATCAGGTGAAGGCTGAGGAAACATTTAGCTTTCTCTTTTTCCTTCCATCTGCCAGACTCCAGCTGAATGAGTCAATGATGTGGGCCCTTATCTCCGTCAATATGTCTTTTCACTGCTCTTCTCAGAGCAGGCCTTAACAGAACAGGGTTATTCAAACACATCGATACATGAGCCTATTTTTTTTTTTATTGACAAATTATTATAGACATTATAAGCATTATATAAAATTTTATTTTAAATGTGTAAATGTGTAATTACATTGAATGTTTTTGTTTGAGTGTCATGTACAATTGCAAAGAATGCCAGGATATTACCAACAACTTCTCAAGTTAACTCATATACTTATAATTATAGTGAATAAAACAACATGCAATTTTAGTCAATTGGCTAACTTTGGCAAACTTCAACAACATAAATAACAATTGTGCTTACATTTCAAATACAACTGAAGCTCATTTTAACCACGAAGTTAAAGTAAATTCAAACAAAACAATCAGGTACACTCAATAAATACACTTTTTATTGCAAATTTTGTTGAGATCTTTCACAGTGAGTGTAAGGTTATGATGCCAATTATGAATTTAGATTCTTTGGCCGATAATGACCTTAAATAGTTTCACAACAAAGAACAAACAAAAATAGCCACTCATCAAGATACTATGATTCTTGTCTCAACATCAAGGGTTTTTCACTTGTTTCAGAGGCTACATCATCTTACACTGCAAAAAAAAAGTTTTAAAAAGCAGAAAAAATATTATAATTAAGTATTTTTAATTTAAACACTAAAGCATCTGTCAGTAGCGTAAGATAAATTTACTTACTAAGAACTGAAGATTCTGTTTTCATGCACAATAACGAGATTTAGCGACTTAAGTCAATTTCTGACTCTTGGTAAGTCTCTTGGCAAAACTAGATGACTGAAACTCAATTTAATAATGAAGTGTAACATTTGAATTACATGTTTGAAGACATTTAGAAAAAGGGAGGAGCAAAACAAATTATACCAAATAAATGTTGCTTTTTTGAACAATATAAGCATTTGTATTTCAGCATAAGCATTTGCCTTTTTTTGCATTGAAATGCCCATTCCTGTTAACAAACACATCTGCTGTAAGCTCCTACAGTATTGGAATTGAAAGAGAGCAACATGCATGTGTGTGTGTGTTTGTGTGTGTGTGTGTGTGTGTGTGTGTGTGTGCGAGTGAGTGAGCTGGTTTTGGAACACGTCTGCACAAATTGTGACTACAGCAAAGGCAGTAAGTTTACATGCCCTCAAAACGGCAGAGTATGTCATGGCAGTATTGGTCTTTCAAGATATCTGCAAATGTTCTTTTTCTGTGACAGAATGCACCATAGATCTCTATTGCAAAGACAACTGCAGATTTGGTACACAACCACAGGGTCAAAATTACACATGCAGGATTAAAATTATATATGCATATACTTTGATTATTTATTTTGGGATAATGAAAGTTCCAGAAAGGTCTCTTGCCTTTTTTTTATAGTGAACATTAGTGACCACATCTGTCAGCTTCTCAGTGCCTAGACAAAAGGACTCATTTGACAGCACTTATTTTATTAACTAACATGTATTAAAATGAAAAAGACCACAGAGCTCAGTGTAAATCTGAAAAAGAGGACTGTGGACATTGAAAGGAACATTCTTTGGAGACGTTTCCCAGCACCTTAAGATCTTTGCCATGAACTGGAAGCTGCTAAAACATCAGTGTCATTGTATATGTATCCAGGAATAAACTGCAAAGGGATATTTAAACAAATACTATATTTACTGTATGTATACAAACACACACAAACATTTGTGTGCTTTACATTTCTGAGTCAAAATAGAACCATTCATTGGAAAACTCTCTAGGGCACCCAGGTTGTTCTGCTAAAAAAATCTCTTTGCGCACTCGGCTGCTCAGGGCCGTCCCCATCAGAGTCCCTGCATATTGAGAAGATGAGTGTGTATGTGGTGTCAAACCACTGGAAATGCAGTCACTCAGTGGAGGTAACCCCAGGACAAAGGAGAAGTCAAGAAGACTCATGAGGTCAAATCAGAGGGTGTTGAAATCCAGGCATTTAGAGATAGCACACCCAAATATCTGGCACAGCAGAGGGAGGATCCTGCTCCTCTCTGTTCTGGTTTGGGAATGACTGAAAAAAATCGATGGGGTTTTCCCTTTAGACAGCAGGCTGTCAACAGACTAATTGCAATGCCATTGTCAGTGATCCCCACAAGGTCCTCTGTGTTTGTTGTATAGGACATGACTCAGCCAACTCATTCATAGTGTGTACTCACATGCAACTCTCTCACACTCATATTTGGACAGACACACAAACGCTCTGGCTTTGTCTACACCCCCATCTTACAACCCTGACCAAGTTTCCTCCGTGCTTATTTTGAGGTGGATGACTAATAGAGCTTCTTCACTTCCTCATTTCAGGGACAGATGTTTAGTCTTGCCTCTTCAAGTGAGAAGCTCAAAGCAGCAAAAGCGGAGGTGAAATCTCATGCGCTTTGTGTACATTTAAAAATACATAAAAAAGAACTGCAAAACTGAGAAGCAGATTTTGGCTCACAGGCAACAAAGACAGACGAGCCATTTCATGGACACTCCTAACAAACAAATACTAACAAAGTCTGCCTTGGTTTAAACTTGCGTGAAAAGAGAAGCCTGCTGTAAAAAACAGTTTTGTTCTCTCTGCACCTCGCTCTCTCTTTCAGCAATGTGAAGGAGTCACACCTACAGGGTTGATCCTGTTTCACTACAGTTTCCTCTTTGTCTCTCCCCCCGGGACTGGGCCTGAAACTGTTTTGCACTCATGTTGGAGCGCAAGATCAGACTGAGAGAGCGGAAGTCCTCACCACGCGCTCCCGCCACCCTATCTGATTTTAGAACAACCACCAACCAACAGAGCGTCTTCAGCCAATAGGCTGCAGCTCTGCTCCTCGAACCTACCAGTTCAGAGGAACTGTGGTGAGGTGTTTTGTGTGAAAGTGAAACACGATGTGAAGCAGCTCAGTGGGCTTCCGACCAAGCCCTTACTACAGCTAGTCTTTCAGCTCTCAGAGCCAGTGATGCTGACAACCTTTTCAGCTGCCTTAGGAAAGTGCAGATACAGTGATAAGGGCTAAAAATAGCCTCAAACATACTAAAATCTCCAATGGCACAAGTAGTCATTGCATGTCATGCTACACCAAAATAATTCTGCAAGGGAGTGAAGCAGGTGATTAATAAGGATCACTGCCGGTAGAACATCAGGAGGTTGTTAGTAACAATTCTTAATAAAAGAATGTAATTAGTTAGTCTATTAGAACCGCATGTGTTGATGGAACTGCCCATGCCAGAGCACTGCTGCATTATCCATATGAATACACTGCCTTTATAATAATGGACTTGCTCAGTATGCTGGTCCAAAAAACTGAAACCAAATTGCTTTTCTTTGAAAATGGAATAGTAATTACGCACCCTGAAGATGGGCCCAGTATAGCATGTATATGTGGCAGTTCTATGCAACTGAAGAGTAGTACTGGTCCATCTATGTGTAATTAAGTTCTATTTCTTCATGTCCTAATTACTCTTTCAAAGACCCGCAAACCCAGTCATGATGTATTTAGTAATTATAAGGCATTTGCTGATCCATCCATTAAACTGAAAAGGTCAGTTCCGACTGATCATGTTTTCTTAGAGAATCTACAACATGAAATGCTTTGCATCCTGCATACATAATGTAAGGTCACAGTAAAAACTAGCATGCTAACCCTTTAAAATCATGTTTACTCATACATCAAAATGAACAATAGCACCCCAGATCCAAGAACAGGCCTTTTGGAACATGTAGTGAATGCATGGACATATGTCCACCTCCACAATCAGGACAAATGCAATTGTAAGGTTTTAATAGTTTAAAACAGATGCTCATTTGCTACAGAAGCTGCAGTGGCATGGACAAGTGTTTATTAGTGATACTGACCTATCTTAGAACTTTTTAAAGAACTGAAGCTGATTTACTATTTCTAAGATTGTCAAAGCATGCTTAGAGTTTACAGTTATGTTTAAAGCTGTTGAGAATGCAAGAAATGGTTCTAAAATGTTTAGGCTCTGAATGACTGGGGCAACAATGGGAGTGTGTGTTAACAGTTCCCTATTGACTTTCACTGATGGATGTGCTTCTAACGACAAATAGGCATTTCAGGCATTTCAGGGAGGGCTCTGATTAAAGCTAAGGATTTTAGCATTAGAGGGTCAGATTGTTGACAGATATGCATAACTCTGCCAGAATGATCCACAATAGATCCATTGTTTTGAGGTGAGCAGAAAAATTCCAAATGTGATGGAATCACTGGGAAATCGACACCAAAAAATCTTCCATATAAACAGGTTCATCTTTAAAGAGGAACAGCAAGCCAATAAAGGTACCTACTGGTGTCCATTCATGTCGAAGCAAAAAGTAATCTCGACTTTCCTTGTTATTTAAGGCACTCAGAGAAACACTTTGACCGTTAATTCTTAGGTCTAAATACCAACTGTCAAAATCGGAACATTTCTCAAACTACATGGCCTTTTCTGGGTCATCCCTAAGTGTGAATCCACAAACATTAATCTTCATTAATCCTGCTTTCCTTGCAACATAAAAAAAGGCAATGCAAGAACAAAATGCAAAATCTCTCATTTGTTAAGCCTAACAGAAAGAGAAACAGAATCATACTTGTTTTTTTACTGGACTGTGAAAGACACAGCACCATGTAATTAAAATGCAAACGATTGCTAGTTTTTCACGTTTAAATCAAGGATACAATCTCATGTCCTGGACCGATGCATGTGTATATACAAATACACGATAGCATCTGTATATATAGAGACTGTCAACTTGAAGCATGTGTTAGAGCAGAGCTGCGGCCCTCTGGGATTTAAATCTGAGATTACAGGTGTTACTGAATATTCACAACAAAACACAGCATGTTTCTAGGTTATTCACTGATGCCGAACAAAAGCCACCATCGTTAGAGCAACTGACCTGCAAGCTCTCAAAAAAAGACTGAGTGAAAGTTACTGAAAGGTGTTAATTATTGTAACAGTAGAAGATTCCTTTGGGTGTTGGCAAGAAAGACTGTTTATGTCTTTGTTAGTCTGCAGCACAAAAAAAAGCAAAGGACAACAACAAAAAAGAGAACAAACTTCCTGGCAGTCCATGGAGCTGATATTTTGAATTAAATCCAAATCTAGTTGCATAATCTGTCCCCTGCCAGAACAGTAACCTAGATGGTGGTGGTGAAGATGGTGACAGGGGGAGTGAGGCATCTCATAACAGACAAGCAGACGTAGCGTTCAAAATTGAATTTGTGCTCTAATGTGCTCGGGAGTTCTTGAGTTTCTGAGGAGCTGCAGGACATGCTGTTCAATTTGTTAAACAAAGTTGAGGTCCAAAAGCTTACAGAATTGGGCAACTGTTCTGTATTCACAGAGGATCCTTGTCTGACACACTACTGGCTATTCAAATGACATTTCCATTAACCCACTGTGCTCTCACATTTAGAGAGCCTTACAGAAGTGCACTCCATGTGCGCATAAGGCTGTATGTGTGGGGTAGCGTGTGGGTGTAGGTGCCAGTCAATTGCAATTGGTTATTGCTGTGAGTGCTGTTGCAGTAAACATCATGCCCCAACCAGAGCACTGTTCCATCAAGGGCATGGAAGAAACTTCATTGATGTATTAGTAAATATAAGCGTTTTCAAAATTGCAAGGCGAAGAAGCACAAATACGCACACAGTGAACTAATTATATAGATGGTTTTTCGCAGTGCAAAAACATCTCATTTCACGTGGAACCATGGATGACCAATGTCTTTAGTCTTATTTTAGTCCGAATTATCCACAACTATTTTCATCTAGTTTTAGTCAATGAAAACTAATGACATTTAGTCTAGTTTTAGTCAAAGAAAGTTGTATTTTAGTTTTTTTTTAGTAATGCAATTCTATTTAACCCAGTCAATAAGTATAGTAGATCTAAAATTTCTTTTAGTCAAAACTATTTCACAATTCAAACAAGGATATCTTATTATTATATTATTGTTACCTTATAGACTCAAGAACATTGTACATCCATTCCAGACACGGAAGGCACTCTGATTTGAATTTACGACATTTATTTTGCCAACCAAATATGTTAGAAGTACATGTAACTTAAATTTAAACAAAATAAATAAGACATCACATCACTAAAAAGTGCAAATAAAATGAAAATGTATGTGTCTATTGCCATAAACCCCATATTTGTAAAACTGGTAAAAGTCTTCACCCTCAGTGTGTTGGCCCAAACCTGAATATGATGTATTAATTCCTGAACAAATATAGTCTACACAAACAAATCAGAACAATTTAAAATCAGCTTTTTTGCATGGTTATGAGAAAGGCTGCTTATCAAAATGCTGTGTGTGTGCAAGACTTTGTGTGTGTATGTGTGTGTGTGTGTGTGAGTGTTATTTCTCTCTCCCTTGTAATGTGTCCCAATACTTTTGGTCACTTTAGATATATTTAATTCACAGTGCCTCTCAATGGACATAAGTATTGACACGTAGTGCCGCTCAGCTCTAAGGTTGAGCGTTCCTATCTCCCCTCCATATTGTACAGGAAATAACATCTCATCTAGTTTTAGTCAACAATATTACATTATATATTTCGTTATAGTTATCGTCACACCGGCATTTGCGTTGCGTCTTGTCTCATTTCTGTCACGTGATAAATGTTTGTTGCTGACGATATTTTGTCATAATTTTCATTGAAAAAGCAACACTAGCTGAGGGTCTGTGGAAAATTTTGCTGCACTAGGTTGTTTCCTAGCCTAGTTATGGGGCTGTCATGTAAACACTGGGTCCTCCAGATAGCCGTGGGGCGGGGCTCACTGCAATGCCTATTGAAAATCGTTGTAGTCTGCTGGTAATTTCCGTGAACCGTATATATGTATATATATATATACAGTACTGTGCAAAAGTCTTAGACACCTACAAAAACAATATTAAAAACCGTTCACATGATCAGCGTGTGCTCTTTTTTCACATCAATATTACTAAATTAACCAAAGAAACCTAAACAGAATAAATACCAATAACATTACACAATAAAAAGTCATTGTATGTATGTATATCTGTGTGTTTTTTGTGGAAATCCGGTATTACTTGTAGTTTTCATCCGAAACCTGGTTTAACTCGATCAGTTCTTGAGTAAAATAAATCAGGAGCTTCCTCTCCTGGAGAAAGCGAGGAGAAATCTAAAACCGAACCTGTGTTCTCACCAGCTCACACAATATCAGCTACTTTTTAACAAACAAAACAAAATCTTGATACTTTTTACTGCTTTACTGTTTATTTGTAATAATTTTTTCGGATGTTAACTTTGGTAACACGAATTATCTCACACTGAAAAAATATCTTTAAACATTTTGCATAGGTGACTAAACCTTTTGCATGGTACTGTATATAAAAATATCTCCATCCTATGCATTCATGTGAAATTGTCACCATGAACATACTAAACGCAATGCTACAAAATGACCGTATGCCACGCTATTTATCATTATTTGCATTTTGCATGAGAATCTGCCAACTTACCGAGAGAATTCTGATGTCAGGAAGATATTTTCTTGATGACCCAAGTTCCTCCCATGTTCCCAAATTATTTCCCTGGGTCAGATGTAACATTATGGTTATCCATCATTTATACCTGACTAGTCAGACTGCAGTGTCTGAATATAAACACCTCAACTGGGTGACAGTGGATAGAGAGTATATTAAGAAAAAACACTACAGTTCATAGGAAATGTGAGCATGTTCATGAAACCACTACAGCTCTCCACAGCCTCAAATATACTTTACAAATAAGTACCAGGAAGTGGACACAAATCCTTTATTCTTAGTTTTCTTGTGGTGGGGGGAAGTTGTCATGTATGGACACTTTCAAAACAATTGCATGACTTTTCTGTGGAGGACTAAAATGCAATGGCATTAATGCAACCTCAGCATGTGACCAACATTTAAAGCCAATATGACTCAAATATTTATCCAAATATGATGTGTCCATGTGTATGTTTATCCCTCCACCAATCAAAACAGCAAAACTACTCAACCTAGTTCATATTCTCTATTATGTACATTTATAACAGCGATGCAGTGATATGGGTTGATATCCGATTTGTACATGTCTGCCAGTGGAGAAGCCATAATATAAACATTTAGAAGCAGGTGAAATTGGGACCAAACCAACCTGGATCAGTGCATAAATAAATGCAATTTAATTAGTTGCCTGAATAAACCTTGCATTTCCATTTTTACATAACTGAAAAACTGCAGCTAACATTTATACTAATAGAATAATTTATATTAATAGACTAATATAAATGGTCCAAAAGGAATAAAATATTTAACTGACATAAACCTATATTGAAACTTAACAATATATTGCCCTTCTGCAAAGTTACACCTTTGAAGACTAGAGGTTGGTTATGAAGGCAACAGCTTGTCAGTAGATGGTTGCAAATGTTGTAATATGAATCAAATGTACACATTTAGCACAGCAGCACAAAAGATTGATAACTGGATAATGGCACCCAGATGGTGGTCAGTAGGTTATTAAGATTCTTTCCATAGCTGTTCTCTAAAAGAACAAGATGCATTTAGTACTTAATTTTTTGTTTTTTAATGTTTAGAACACTGCACCCACACTGTAAATGTAATAAATAATAAATTGCCTTGAATTACAAATAAATTGCCTTCAATTACTCAAGTAGAGTTACTTAATAAAACTATGCTTGTTTTAAGCTTAAGTCAATCAAACTTGCTTAAATTTTACGAAGCAACATTACTTCACTGATTGAAGGCAATGAGTCTGCACGAAATCTGCAGTGCAGAACTGTAACAAGCACAAACACACCACTATGTGCCTATAAAACGTGTAACATTTCCCCAGCTCCACTAAGTAACATGCACAATGGCAAAACTGGTGAACCAATTTAACCTGGTCAAATTAAATTACTGAAGCAAAGCACGGGTAATAATGTTAGGGTGACGTGCAGAAGCTTTTCACATCAACTCTTTCCAACATATAACACATATAACATTTTAGGCACTATTTAGGACATTACTCAGTTAACATTATTACTATTTTGTTGATATCCTTCATTTAAATGAATGCACTGCACCAAATGAACTAGTTTGTGGTTGATCCCAGTCTCCACTCTTTTGTGGTTCCCCTCTGGTGCAATGAGTTGCCTAAGCAAACAAGACCAGCAGAATCTTCTTGCGTTTATTTTACATATAAAAAAAATAGCACTCTCTGGAACTGTTCTGAAACTTGAATGTTTCTTCATATTGCAGCTTTGGATAAAAACATCTGTTAAACGAATGTAATGTATTGTAGTGAAAGGTGAATGTGAGACTTTACTGGGGCACAGAACATAAAAACTGGAGCACATCCTCCAGTGAAAGGGGTCTAGTCCCTGAGTCACTGCATCCTTCACTCAACAGGTCCACAAGCTGCCTCTCTCTTTCTTGGACAGGCTCAGGTTAAGGAATCTTCTGAGGCAAGAACCCTTTCACTGAGCCCCTTACTGGACGACAAAAGCTTAATTCATTTGATCCCAACCTTGGGACAGGTATCAGTGTCCTGTTTTTTTCTGCTTCATTTTTCTCTAGCTGGTCTGCGATGGTAAGCGTCTGCGTGCTCTCAGTGAGGAAGCTTCAGATAGACAGATGGAGAACTCAGCAGTGTGCAGCGGCGTGTGCCGACACCCCAGCTTTTTCACACCTTTCACCTCTGCCAGCAAACACATCTCTACTTTATCAGTTCCCAGAAAAAGTCCCCTTCAGTTAAGAAATCAGTTAAGAACAAGAAGTCCCCAGTAAAGCCCTTTTCATGACTTTCTTGAAGTTCTTCAAGGCTTTTGTTGTCCCGAATCAATCGCACCCCACATTTAAAAGCGGGTCGAGCAAGGGCTTCAGCCGGACAGACAGACCGACAGACGCAATGTCCGGCCTTAAAAAAATTCATAAAGTCTCTAACTGTCTCCAATCTGCTTGAAGACACCACCGAGAGGTTTGCCAGCTCTGCTAGGGCTTCAAATCTCGTGTTTCGATCTACATCGCGGGTACGCAGTCTTTCTGCAGGGTTTGACTTCATTACAAACGTCTGACAAGACTTCCTACTGAGAAAAACAAAACAATTTATTTACCTGTAGGTGATCAGTAGTTGGAGCTCAGCGCCGTCCACACATTCCTAGGAGCGAAAGCGAGTGTTAAAAGAGGCTAAAATCTCGGCATGGGAGCTCCGAGCGGCGACACTTCTAAAAAGTTGCACCTGCCGGAGAAACACAAGGCTGGCCGTGAGCCAGGAGTGGGCGGACTTTTAGAAGAATGAACCTTCTCACAGAGCACAGAGAGGAACTGGAGTCAAATCACACTGCAAATATCTCCTTTACACTGTTAACGCGCCGTTAAGAATAATAGTACTAATGATAATGTTGTTAACAACACCAACAACAACAAAAACAATAATAATAAGAACAATAATAATTGTTGTTATTATATTATTATACCACTCCTAGATTCCACTCATTTATGAATGGTTTTATTATCTCTGTTCCAGTACTCTAGTTGATATCATACACTGCGGTGTATGTGTGTAGAAATATAAATTGCATATTATCTACACCAGTGGTTTCCAGTCCTAGTAGTGGAGCTCCTCTCACTCTGTGGATTTCAGACGTGTCCAGGCCAGAGAATGTAACTTGGCAAGGCTTGGGTTGAAGTGGATGTAGGGGACTACTGAACTCCTGTAATGCTGTTTCTCTCTCCTATACACATTAAACACACACACAAGTACACACTTAAACTGCCAATGATCCCACATTCCCAATTCTCTCACTTCACTTTATTCATATACTGTTTTATGTGTTTTATATTGGTGCTTTTGGGGCACATTTTTGCACAATCAGGTTCATAAGGGTCAGCTGAACTGTATTTTCTGACCTGTAATATTAAGTTGTTTCTTCCTTTCTGCATTATTTGTATCCCTGTCTGCACCTGTGTAGTCTTGTTTCATGGTCTTGAAGGAACGTTGTTTTGTTTCACTGTACAGATAGCCGAAATGACAATAATCTTGACTTGTTTTGAAACTCCTCTGGGTAGGGGTGCCTCCACGACTACATGTGGGAACTGCTGAGATTCTGGGAACTTTCCCAAACTCCTATTTGTTTCCTTATTTCAGGAGAAAGTCCCTGATCTTCACTGGCATAGTTCAGTACTTGTGTGGGCAATCACTTCAAGTTGGCAGTTGAGATATAAAGGAATTGATCCCTGTGCCATTTTAACTGAGGTACCTACTTTTTTTCATGAGGAATGCTCAGAGCCTTTTAATTATTTGCAGAACATTTTTCTGATAAGCCCCAGTGTGTTATTAATTACCTGATAAAGGTCTTATTAGCATAATTGGAGGAAACATTGTATTGTTGGACTAATTCCATCTTTACAGAGACCTTTCAGGCATCGCCACACAACTTTGATTGCAGCGTACCCTCGGTCTTACATAAAAATGGATAAATAACTATTTGAATTTAATCACGATCAAGACTCATTTTGCAATCACACTTGTAAATCGTCTTTATTTTTTGGGAATTATCATAAAATACATTTCTGTAAGTTGGCACGAGGAGAGAAAGCTCTCTGCTGACCTGCTGGAGATGAGAATGATTTGATTAGATTTGTAATGAGAGGTAGTATTTGTTTGTTGCACTCCTTCATCAAGTTGATGTACTGATTCAACAATGGCATACAGATCCAGAAATTCTGATAACTGTAGCTGTTGCTTTTTAGGGTCTTTTTTATCCGCTAGCTCTGAACTAGCTCATCTACTGTGAGCTCATATGCAAATCTAAATTCAATGTCTATTTGTTTATTTCCATGGTTACACATATGAACCTATTACAAACAGGCAAGCGTGGTGCTAAAAGAGCAGAGCCATTGTGTTCAGCCTTTTAGATCAGTGGTTCCCAACCTGGGGTCCGGGCCCCCCCTGAGTTTTTATTTATAAAAACATTAAATTCATACAATCCCAATGTCTGAGAAACGTAAAAGGGTGTGTGTGTGTGTCTGTAGGAGTATAAAAACCTACAACCACTGTTTATTTTTTGCAAATAAAAGTCTGTAATTAATCACTTCATTATTTTTGTGCGTCTATGGGGGTAGGAGTTGGGGTTGGGGGGGCCCGGCTTGTCTTGGACACAGGCAAGAGGGGCTTTAAGGAAAAAAGGTTGGGAACCACCTGTTTAGATCATTCAGCTATCTAGTGATGGTAAATCAAGACAACTGGACTTCTTTTATTTTGGAATACATTTAATTTATTACAAGATTACAAGATTATACCACAAGTGCAATAGACTCCTGACTATTAGACATCATGTACTGTGTTTTTCCCTTCTAAGGTTTTTGAAATGAATGAATATGGACCATGAGCATGAATCTAACCTGTTTCAGACACGTACTTTAACATATTTCAACACACACTAAATACATTTCCAAATATCTGATTTTAGAGACAGAAATGATTAATGGTCATGTCACAACCCATGATGCACGATCCACCACGCTGTGTACTGCAGCTATAAACAGATGGTTGTTATTGTTAACAAGGGGCATAGACAGGGCCCTCAAAGATCTTTTCCTGGTGTCACCTACAGTTCTCAACACACCAGTCTATGACTAAACAGAGCTGCACAATGACACATATCTTCCTACAGGAAGTCAGATTACTAGCCAAAGTTAAACAGAGGGCCCTCCAGTGGAAGAACACAGTATGGGTCATGAAGAGTCAGGGTTCAGTTAATGATCTGGAGCCCTCATTCAGGGTGTGAGGTCTGTTATCCCTACCGCAGTTTATATACAGCTTTTGGTCTTGGTTCTACTAAGAGATGAGCTCACTGGACAATGTGTGGTTCTTGCTTTATGTCATGTATTTTCACCTTAGCCTGCACTTCAAGTCAGTCAAGTAGGTTTTATTCTCATTTCAGCCATAATCACACAGTATACAGTGAAACAAAACATTGTGCCTCCAGGATAATGGTGCAGCACAAGAACAGAACACCACCAGTGCAGACAGGACAGAACAGAGTGCAAGAAAAACAAAAGAGCAACAAAACAACTGGACAAGGCAAAATTTTGTACAATCGACTATAGCTACAGTACTAGACTGAATGAATACAGTTTATGAGAGATACTGTATTCTAGTAGCAGAGAGTTGTGTGTGCAAAAATGCAGAACAGAGGTAGACAGCAATAAAAAAAGAACTGTGCAAACACAGCAGCAGCAGGACAGAGAATGTGCAGTGCAATAAAACTCGTCTATGGAACCGGACTTGGCATTCTATTTCCCATAGTAATTCAGGAATACTGGCGGTAACAGAGTCTTGTAATGCTGTCACTTCTAATTATATTACCAATTACAAATATATTACCAAGCTCACATAAGCCAGAATGATTTGGATAATTGATTAAGCAATCATTGTTTTAAAATTCAGAAATTCTGTTTGTATAGAGTAATCATTGTCTTTAGTTCAGTAATCAGGCTTTGGGGATTTTTCGATTACAAACAACAACAGCAAAAAACACTGAGGTGTTTAATGACAACTATATAAAACACAACATGGCAAAAAATGCTGTTACTGTTGTTTACTGTAAGACAGACCAGTAAGAAAAAAGACATTTATTGTCATCATGCAGACTGACAACTGGTTTATTGAGAAGGTACATTGGAATGTGCTTTTAACCTTATAAAACTTAGCACAAACACAGTTGAATGTGTTTTTAACCTTATAATACGGAACACTAACCTTTTAAAAACCTCTTGCAATCTGCCCTTAGACTGCTTTGGATGAGTGTGTGAAGCTCTCTGAGTGCTTTCTTCAGACTGTTTTGTGCCACTATTTACAAGAAGCACGATGCTGTCGCTTCTGTTGGATGTACGTCAATAGTTTCTCAGCAAGTGTGTACGCTCATTCAGATCACCAGGGGCCTACTTTTGATTGCATTCATCAGCATAACAATAAAAGGTGATGGAAATGTGAAGTATACTCCTATTCATGCTTGTTTAATTTGTCACACACACACAGGCCCGCGCGCGCACACACACACACACACACACACACACACACACACACACACACACACACACACACACACACACACACACAGACACACTATAAAATCTTTGATTTTTTCCCCCAGGTTTGTAAGATCACATTCTTGACTTATCAAACACACGAAGTGGTACTGACAATGCGAAGGAGTAGATATTGCACAAGGATTTAAGGGTCAATTCCATCCTTGTTTTAAATCAATGCATATCAGTCACAGTGTCCAGGAAATAAGGGTGTTGAGATGCAAAACAGGAGCAGAAAAGAATAGAGAGAGAATGAAAGAAACAAAGAGCAAGAAGGACAAACTGCTCCTTGTGTACAGGAAAATGCCAATGACTTGTAGTCTCTCGACATGTCAACATGTTAAATGACACGTGCTGTAAGGCTGCGTCTGCTGGAACACCAGCTGCTTTGAAAGTCCTTGAGAAATCAGAGGTAGAAGAGGCAGGGGAGACTTCTGGTAATCCGCCAGCATGCCATGCAAGAAAGCTGCGCCTGGCCTTGTTAGCCTGTGGCACCACATGAGAGAGAGAAAGAGAGAAAGAGAGAGAGAGATAGAGACAGAAAAAGAAAGAAAGAGACAGAGAAATAGACAGAGAGAGAGAGAGCGAGACAGAAAAAGAGAACAAGCGACAGAGAAATAGAGAGAGAGAGCCAGAGAGAGAGATTTCAATGAATGCAGCATGGCATAAACAAGCAAAGTCGTCTTCCAGCAAGCAGCTGTCCGTCGACTCTCTCTTTTGGCGCCAGCATCAGCTCGGATAGCCCTGCGGCCAAAGCTCATTTTAATTTCAGATTGGACCAGCGTCCACCCGCCTCCAATTGGACAAGGCAGGCCGTGGCTCCACAAACACAGATGGAAGGCTTGCAGCAGCCCACGCCCTTGTCCTTTATCCACAGCATCACACATGTACAACATATCATCACACAACCACCCTTTGATTTTGAAAAACTGTCACTGCCTTCCAGCATGCATCCATGCTGCCATAATCATTCACTCTTTAAAGGACCTATATCATAGAGAAAACCCATTTTTTGTGATATATATCCTTATAATACACCAGTGAATATGCAGAAACTATGATGCTTTGAACTCATTGTCAGAACCGAGATCATTTACACCAGTCACACAGTAAAAAACAGGGGTAAGGAGAGGTTGGAAAATGTGTACAGCCCTCTCCAGAATAGTAATTAGTATATAACCTTTCCTTGAAGATAAGGAAAGAGACTTTGTGTCCATTGTAAACCTGGGCTCCGTTGCTTTATAAAGTGACATCATCAAACACTTACAAAAGTCAAAACACTTAGATTCATGAATACAATAACCCCTCGCTTTTGCGCGGATCACTGAAAACCAAACTGATAATGGTACATGTATATATATATATTTAGCATTTTAGCATTTTAATGCTAAATTATCAAGAAAAATATAATTTACTAATTTTGTAACATAAACATGAACATACATTCAGCTACATTTCCATATAAAATAGAACTGTATAAATATAGAATGTGCATCTTGAAATGGTAAAATACAACTGTACTTAGAGGACGTTATTTATTTCTCTTTGCTGCTGATTGGGAGCATACCACGCTCACTGTATTTAGAGGCCGAGAAATGTATGTAGTGTGCAGGCGCAAGCTCCGCTTGAGTGCTTCGTGTCTTGCCTTCAATATTTTCCCCCCATTTTCAGCAGTTATCTTAGTTTATTTAGTATTAGCAAGCTGTGCCCTGTCTAAACATGTGGGTAGAGAGAGTTTTGCCAACGTTTCTTTTGTGTATGAGCCTTCGTTTTGGCTCGTCGCAAATTGCTATTGCTAACAGCTAGCGGTAGCGACCCAGTTTTTAAGCAATTTCTGATTTAAAAAGTTTTCTGATTCTGATATTTCATTTCTCCTTGCTGCTGCCGTTCGAATCATCTGTGGCAGCTGCAGACCAGAATCTCCCCTGTTGATCATCTGTGTTTCTCTTGTTTTCATTTTGTCCTTCTTAAAGCCCTGTATTTTGTTTTACTGTGAATTAAATTAAGGTGTTTACGAATTTACCTTTACATTTCTGTTGCGGGTAATGCATTAAACTGAGTTTAAAATTATGAGTTCTGGGAGTATATTTGGGGGCATATTTAGGGTTCACACTACAAAAATAGGCATTTTTACGCATTTTTGCTCTTGGACCATAACCCCCGCAAAAAGCAGGGGTGGGGTACTGTATATTAATAGATAAAACTGTTTCAATGGCCAAAAACAAATTAGCCACAAAGATGAATAAGTCACAGAACGGACAAAAGTGCACAACACAAGAGCTTCATTACAAATGTTCTCAATACAAAATTCTTATCATAACAGACATAATAAGAAATATCCAACAAGAGACTATATCTTTGGTCATGTGGGGGGGGCGGAATAAGCTCAGAAGCTCACATGAAATTGAAAAATTATATTGAGTTATGACTCTCTCTTCTATCATCGAACCAAGGGAAATTGAGAAGGAAAAACAGAATATGCAGAAATAAATTGGAATGTTCTGAGGAATGAAAATTGTGCAAAACACATGAATATAGTCACAGCAAAAAGTTTCACAAAAGTAATAATAAATAAAAAAAACTGAGGCTGAGGTGACTGGAGCTAAATGCTAGACTAGATGTGGAGGTGATCTGGTAGTGCACTGAATGTGCACTAAAATTGGACACAATGTCTACAGAAGCAGAATGTAGGATACAAAGTCTCTGGCAAGTAAGTTAATGTTTAAATCAATAACACAGGGACTACAGCGTATGTAGACCATGATCTCGTGCAAGGAATGTTGATGGAGTGGGTATAATGAACATCTAGCAAGAGGTTCCACTTTCTGCTAAATGGCATTTACTCTTTGAGTGCCAGGGGGGTTGAGGTGGTGTAAATAAACCAAGTATTAGGATTTTGTTTCACTGGAATACACTCCGAAACCGATCTTTTACTGGTAAAGAATAATCAAATTCTCTAAAGATAAAGATAAGATAAATATAAAGATAAATATTTATTGTCATTGTCACTTTTTCAAGGAAAAATAAAACTTAGGGTGCAGTCGACTAAGACTAGGTCAGGGGCTCCCAAACCTAGGTCATGTGACTGACACATTATGCATATTTTAGCATACCTGTTCCAGCGTTTTAACTCATTTATAAGCTTTTTTGTGGTTGGGATCATTTACCTAGACACAAAGTGTGCAGAGCATGGGGATCTGGAACTCTGCTTTAGAGAGTTTTCTTGAGGAGTTTTAAAGGTGAGGTTTTTTTTCTTGCTGACTTTTAAAGGTGCAGTTTGAAGTTGAAATATAGGTCAAAGAGTAAGTCATATGAGGATTAAGATTCAGTATTGAAGAGTTTACTGTCATGTGCACAAGGAACAGACGGTACAATAAACAGTACATGGTTTGTTTGAATGAAGGGGAACTGAAATACTGCTGATGCAGGCAAAAAAATAAAAAAAAGAGAGAGAGAGAGAGAGAGAGAGAGAGAGAGAGAGAGAGAGAGAGGAGAGCAGGAACATGAATTTAAATCTGTACAAAAAAACATAATTTCAATTGTTCTGTTCAGTTCTGTCAAGAGTCTTCTAGTACCCTGTCACTGGTCCAACAGTGGTCCACCTTTGGTAGATACTAAGCGTTGCATACTAGCAACACTTGACAAGACCTGGCATTTTGGAGATGCTCTGACCCAGTCATCTAGACATCACAATCTGGCCCTTGTCAGAGTGACTCAGATTCTTATGCTCGCCCATTTTCTCAACAAAAACACATCAACTTCAAGAACTGACTGTTCTCTTGCTACCCACTATATCACAATCCTTGCGCCTGAAACAAGATAATCAGCAACAACATTAAAATCAATGACAGGTGAAGTGACTAACATTGATTATCTCGTTACAATGGCTCCATAAAAATGGATATGATATTTTAGACAGCAAGTGAACAGTCAGTTCTTGAGGACGATGTGTTTAGAAAAAGCTACTGAAAAATAGAAAAGCTACTGAAGCACAACTCGCTGTAAAAAGTTAATAGAGGCTATGATGAAACAGTGTCAGAACACACAGTGCTGCCTCTTGCTGCAAATTGAACTGCATTACTGCATGACAGGTCAGAGTGCCCATGCTGTCCCATGGTCACCTCTGACACACACACTTTATGCCTGTACCTGGCGAAGGGATTGCACCTGGATGCACTATGGAAACAATGTGAGGGTCGTGGCCTCTGGGAAAGTTTTGTTCCTGGCATTGACACAGACCACCTGTCTAAACACTGTTGGAGAACAAGTACACCCCTTCATAGCAACGGTATTCCCTAATGGCAGTGACCTCTTTTAGCAAGAAAATACATCCGGCAATAATGGTTTAGGAACAGTTTAAGCTCAGTTAAAGTGGGGGAGTGATCACTCATAATTCTTGTTTTCTTTTTTAAATGTTTGATTTAATGTTTGGTGTAAGTTATTTATATAATCAGTAAATAGAAAAACAGTTCACTCAAATTCAATGTTTTTTTAAAGTTGGATGTCAAATAATCGATAGCCTAAATAAGAAACTAAGACCTTTAGAATCTTATTAGGAGTGTGATAACATCTTTAGTTTTTCTGAGAATTACTCTCTTACGATTTCTTTGTGTTTGTCTTAAGATCATTCTTAAGTTTTATTAGGTAAGCGTTTGTGAGTCCGACCTTAGGTTGTTGGCAGTACACCGCCATGCCTGGCTCTGCACTTCATCTCTGTAGACAGACCCAACATTATTCAAAAGCAGCTCTATAACCGTGGTGCTGTCTACAAACATAATGACGGTGTCAGAGTTATAGGTGGGTGCCCAGCTGAAGGTGAAGAGCGAGTGGTGAACTCTGCACACAGTCTTGTACTACTTCAGTGCTGAGGATTAGAGTGGAGGAGTGGCTGCTGAGCCTGACAGCCTGTGGGATTAGTGGAGGAGGGGGGGTAATGTTCACTAGCCAGCACTAGTCCCTCAAAGCCTGTAATGATTATAGGGTAAGTGTGACATTCACAGTTGTCATTCGGGCTTTGCACTGCGGTTGTTTCAGTGCTGCCTCAAGGCACAGAGGGACAAGAGCCTGAGACAGGGAGAGGTTAAAAATGTTTGTGAAAACCTCTGCCAGGCGGTCAGTACAAGCTTTTAGCAGGCATTCAGGGACACTGCATGATTCATACCCGCATTAGATTATCAATGCAGGCCTCATTGCTTGCACTGACACTATTTAAAGCGCTACTCACTTCTTTGGGGTGTAGTGCCTGTTTGCAGGTTTTGGTTACAGGTTTCCTGTTCATACGCACAAATAAGAAAGGTGCCTTTAGCAGATGCAGGTCTGCGGTTTCTGATTAAAGAATACTGATACGCTGTTATGTATCGCAACATTATCTATACTGTGGTTTATGTAGAAACTAGGAAATGGAAATCCTGTTAGAGTTCCTCTGCTTAGAGGTGATACTCCATAATAGAGGTCTTCAGTTTCACACCCTTGTGGACCTCTACAAAACATTACAAACTTTTAAAATGTGTAAAATTAGTGGTGTATTACTACTACTGTACATTACTACCAAAATAAAGTATGACCAAAAACATCTGGACTATGACTACATTAATACAGCACTAATAGATTATCTACAGATCCTTTAACTTATAACAAACTCTTTGGTGAAACTACGGATTATCAACAGCAGTAGGGTCAGGGTTGGTTTAGGATTGGATTTACGTTTTTGGGTTAAGGTTAAGGTTAGGTTTTGGTTTGAGGTTAGATTTAATACATTCTATAATCTTCAAATTCAGTATATTTAATATACACTTTGTTGAATGTCAGTTAAAAGAAGAATTGAACATCTGCAAAGCATCTATAGTGAAGAAGAACGACTAAAAATGTATTTATAATCCTACTTATAAATAACTTGATTGAGTTCAGGTAGTATTGTTATTATTAGTATTGCTATTATTAATATTAGGAAGCTACATCGATTGTCAATGGGGTTTTGCTCAAATTTACAGTCTTTTGTAAGAATTCAATGTATTCAGTTAACTAATGAACAATGTTTGGAAAATAATATGTATAATGTGAATTGTGTAGAGTAAAAGTAATTCTTGCTGAACAATGTAAAATTGGTTAGTTTAAATAGGTAGGAAGTCTGGGAAAGAGAAAAATACACCTGTAATGTGAGAGTGGCCTCCACCTAAACAAATGCCTCAAAAGACTGCTAATCAGCAAGCATCAGATCGAGTAGAAGTAAAAGGTATTATATTCCTGTTTAAAGGTGTGCCCTGGTTGACCAGTGCCCCCTTTTAAATGATCTTCTTTCATTCCCCACCCCCTGGGAACACAATAACTAGGCTTTTGATATAATCAAGGCGAGGGTTTCTGAATGGATTAGTCATGATATCTGGATCTCTGATTAAGTAAGGCATCCCACTTGGAGACACATTATAGTCTTGTTCCCAATTAAGACTGCAGGCCCTAAAAAGTCACTTCCCCTCCAAAAAGACTCAATTAAGTCTCTAAAATCAATTCCACCCCCCATGTGCCATCTCCGCTGTATCAATTTTCTTCCCATTTCATTTTCCCCATCTTTCGGAATACAGCAGCCACATTCATCAGCTTCTGTACACAATAGTATTCCGGACTCGCCCTCCATTTCCATGACCAACCACTGAGCCAAAATGAGCAATGAACTCGAAAACAGCAACAAATGGTCTTGTTATTGACTGCAGTGGAGAGCCTGTGTTTGTCCTCCTGTGCATAAACTGCAAGTCTGGCATGTGTGAAAAGCTGCCCTCTCAAAAGAAAGAGTGCAGCTTAACCATTTGAGACTGGCCACTGATTCTGTCGCATTGAAATTCTGCAAGGCTGTGGTTTGCTCAGAACTGCTACCGTAACCTTGGTCTAACCATCCTCAAACCTTTACATCTCCTGGATGTGCTGAAACGGGAAATCATCCTCCGAAATTTGTTGCGTCCCTCAGCCCATCAGCTTCATAAATTTCTAAAGCTTTACCGCCGCTCTTAGATTTAACAGTGCAGTCTGACATCACTGCAATAATTAACTGCCTTTAATATGTGCTCAAAGTCCATAAATGAAAGTTCATTAGAAGAGTCGTTCGTTTTTAAGAGTCATATCTACTCCAACAGAATGCCTCTTAGTCAAAGTGGCCACTCTTAAACGTCCACCGACATTTAGTTCATGAGACCACAGTGAGAGAAGGTCGTGTCCTTCACTCCTGTAATATAATCGGAGGTACTTAAATGGCCAACCTGTCCTCATCCTTCATTACAATAATCTACTCATAGCACCAAAGAGAAATGCAAAGGATGGCCCAATTCACTCTTATCAAATTAGTTAAGTGCAATTGATTTATCTAATAAAGCCCGAAGGGAATATGCAGCTTAACACAACCTTTATTCTTGGCTAGACCGAATAATGATGAATCCTCATTGTATCCAATGTCACTTTTTATTTACTTCTGTCTGTATAATCATCGCTACTTTACTTTTGGAGTCTAGACAAAACCTCAATAGGCTGTCATTGAAATTCATATGAGTGTAATACTTAAAAGGCAATTTTCAGACATTTCTGCATAATAAAGGGGTCACACAACACAAATTGAACACAAATATAGCTTTTTAATTTCATTTCTTTAATTAATACTGTTTATATGTCAAATGTTAAATATAGAAAAAATACATGTTTTCTACATGATGCACTACATGTACCATAAATGAATTTTAAATAGGCCAAAACCTTCAGACAGCATAAGCATAATCTTTTCATGTAATAATCATTCTGTTAAGTAGCTTTAGGAGGCATTAAACTCCTTGATCGTCTGGTTCCTATCACTATCCTTGTGAGCAATTCTGAGTCAGTAAGTTTCTCTAAAAGGGGGCATTTCACGTCAAAAAACTCTGAATGACTTTGTTCACAGCCATTGAATAATGCAGAAAAAATTTCAAATGTGGAATCCTTCGTGATTATAGGGCAAATATGGCGAATGCCGGTGAAAGGAGGATCTTGTGGAAAGCAGAAACTGAGAGACTATAAAGGGATATAAAGACATCTGCAAAGAAAGTCAACAACCAGTAATAGTTAGGAGTCCCATCACTTTTTTTTATGACACACACCTGCAAAATGGTGCTGTAATACTGACATTAGTTATACGCACCTGAACCTTAAAAGAAGAAAGCAATTGTACTTTGACATTTCATGTGTCAGAAAAGAGAAAAAAAATTCTCAATGGTACACCATTATATCCCGAATAAAGAATCTCATTTCCAAGCTGTTCATGGATGGGTCTCAAAGGCTCAGCAGTCTGAGTATGACTCAGTGGCAGGAGTAGTGAAGCTGGAACAGACTTGAATAAATTGGACCAGCTGAAATGCAGCACAGAAAGCTTAGAACGTGCCTTACACTGTTTTCCATTGGTGAACAAGAGTGCTTCTTTTAAAGACCCACCAGTGACAAACAACCCAAGACCACTATGCAGCAGAAACTAGGCTAAGGGCTTTCATCTTTCATCTTTAACAAGATGCCGAAAAAGGAACACCTAAACAAAACATAGTCAAAAGGTGCCAAAGAATAGCCAACACAGAGCTGGTAACTAATAGCTATGACCTCTGGAACTTTACCTCAGAAGCATTATACACAAACTTCAGGCTTGTGAATAGCTGCAGATCGTCTTACGACTAAACTATTGCTGGAATAATAGCATAGACTCGCATGGATTGTTCATTCAATCATATCTTCACTCGACGGTAACAATAAACACAAATGTGAATCGACTTTCTGGCAATACTGGCATTCATTCACTCTAATTCAAAAGCTAAAAAAGCTGTTTTTCTGTAAACACCCCACTGCAGGACGACTAATAACACAACGGAGACAGGTCAAAGCGTTAGAGCTTGGTTACAAAAAGGCCATTTAACATGTTGAATCAGTAAACAACTTTGTAAGCCTTTCCTAAAATGACTACATTGTTTGAAGAATAGCAATGACTTTCTTGAGGGATGGTCTTATTACAAATAATTAAATCTATATTATACGTTACCCAATTACTGACACACATTTTGGTAGCATGTACTGTGTCATTTTTAAAGTCGTTGGCCCAACAGATGGCCCAAATACACAGTCATGTTAAATGAGACCAATCATAATCACTCACTCACTGCTCAGAACGCAACTGTGCGTGGAAAGGAGCCAGCCAGTGAATCAAATCAATTTCATGCTATTGTGAACACTGGTGTAATACCAAATTTGCACTTTTGGTTGGAGGCTTGTGCCAAATTTTAATCATGTGTAGTTTCACTCAACACTTTCAACATTTACAGTTTTCTGTTATGTAAGTTTTCGTTTTTCAAATGTTTTCTGTTTTGAGAAGAGGCTTCACTTGAACATGCAAAGATCGAGAATGAAGTACTTTCAAGCTACGGCTTTCCATTTCTGAGGCAGGTCGAATGCTGGGTATTTTCAGGTGAAACCTTACACAGAAAAGGCTTCTCTTTCCATCAGTACTCACTCTCTTCAAACAACAGCTCTGCTGCTTGGCTGCTTATCACAGTTCTGAGCTGGAAAGTGTCTCGTGCAAACAGTTGGCCCGTGCGGATTTTATGTGAATGATGGGCTCGATGTGGAAATAAATGTTGTATAAATAATATAATTTTTACTTAGTTATTTGTATTTTTAAGAATTTGTGGAGTAGATACTTTATGCGTAATACAGTTTTGTGTAGGGGCTGCAGAACTGAGGGGGGAAATGCTAAGGAGGGGGTGACAGCCACAACCCTTAATTGTGTTGGTAAGCTGTTGAGTCACAGCAAGCCTCCAAAATCTGGTTTAAATTTTGAACTGTACAATACCTCAGTACAAAATCTCTGGTGATTGCATCATTTATACTCAAACCATTTTGTTCAGCCCTTGCAACTTGTGAATAGGATAGAAATGTTATATTAGAGGATAAAAGAAACTAATCAGAACAACTTTATTCTAATTTAGAATAACTCTTCTTCTTAAACAACGTATAAATGACTAAATGCACTGCCATCACTGTCTATGGATGTTCTGTCAAAAAATCCCACTTTATTTTAAACTTCTAACTCACTCTGTCAAACATTTTTAATTCCACCTTCAATTCCACTTTAATTCCACCAAAGTATTCCACCTTTTCCTTGGTCTTTCTCTCCCTCCAATTTCTCCCCCACATTCTCTGCCCTAGCCAAGCTTACTTCTATTATTGTCCAAACAATGCACTAAACACACAGCCTTTTTACAAAGGTCTTGTTACAAAGAGGACGCTTATGCAAATTATGCAGCTCAATTCATGTAATCGGGTCTGGTTTGTTGAACCGTAATGATTTTAATTTGTACACAATGAAAGCTGTGCCAGATGTACAGAACTGGGTATTGTTTGCCAAACTGCAGAGGAAAATGTGCCAATAGGTTTTTGCAGATTTGGTGCAGGGACCGAACCATGAGTCACATGATTTTGGTAATGGTGCCTGAAGGTCAGTTTTTCTGCGTATAAACAACAGAGAACAAATTTTAAATGTGGCCTGTGGGCCGCTTAAAGCGAGTGTCGGCTTTTAGGTGGGAAAAAAATGCCCGTAGACAAAGCAAAGCATGTTCCAGACCTCAGACCTTATACAAAATTCAGTGGTTGCAGCGAAAAACACTGATCTGCACTGATCTGTGACTAGACCTTTCATTTCACCTTGGGAAGTGATATCTCTACCGTAACAAAGCTATCAGCAGCACACACGGAACTCTGCAGGGGTTCCCGCGGTTCATTTCTCTCCGTTTCCGAAGGCATCCTCTGACCTGCATCACCAGGACTTTCAGCACCACAAGGTGAGCTCTGTCACTTTGTCTCTTCCTCGTTCTCTTGCAGCCTGGAGTGGAACCAAATGGGGCTGCGGCTTTCAGATTTCTCCGAGGAGGGTAAATAAATAAATAAACAAAGAAGAATACTTTAGGAGAAAACAACCTCGTTCCTGGCACAAGAAACTGTTTCAACAGCCAAACTGTGGATCATCTTCTTCCCTGGAATGCAATTACAAATGCTGTATCTGCATTTGCACATTTGAATCAAAGTAAATATGTTATGATTAGACAAGATTAATTAGATGACTTCTCCTGAGTTAAGGGAGTAAACTTTTCACAACTGCATTGATTTTGTTAGGGCCTTGACCTACAAATCAGTGCTCAAGCTAATGCTTGTCATAAACATGTTTAAACATGTTAAGTAGCCCCCTGTAAAAATCCCCTTAAACACTTGAATCTGTTCCACTGCTAGGTGAGGTTTAATTACAAACATCTCGGCTCAGTGTCTGGTAATTAATTCCGAGTAAACAGTCTTGGACAGTTCGCTCAATTAAAGCTGAAGCCCGCAGTTGGGGGAAAGCCGGGCGACGTTCGAGACACAGTTTAACTTGCGTAAACTCTTAGGAATGAGATTGCTGTCACAGTAAAGCAGATCCACTGATTTTCACATCAGTCTCCCCAGCCAGAGAAGGTGACAGCAGCTCATCCTTGTTTCTTGCATGCGAATTCCATATGACAGTTATGCGTCCACCTGCCAGATGTGACCCTTTTATATCACTCCTCTGACGCACTCGGTGACCGTAAAACCTGGCCCCTTCATGTCATAAACAACAACAGCTCGCTCGTATTACAGCCTGAATCTTAACCATCAAAAGATGATTTCTATTTTAAAAGCCAATCCTAAGTCTGCTTTGATTTACACAGTGGATGGGGGCTGAGGGGCTGAGCCCCCATCCAACTTCCCAGGGCTGAGGGAACTGAGGCATGGACACTAAAAACAGACACGCGACAGGAGCTGACACAAGGCTGCTTGTCACGATTTCAGGGCGATTTCAGCCATTCTCCCCCTGACTTAATTACAGTTTGAAGAGCCTCGTCTGATAAGTTCTAATCCCCGTGAAACGTGTGCCTGATAAATTTGATCAGAGGTAAATGAAACCGCCAGGGTGACTTCCGAACGTCCCTACGGCGGGGACAAAGAGGGTCACTCGCGTGCATGCGCTTCACTCAGAGTGTGAGTGCACAGGGACATCTGACAACAACCGACTTCACTGGATGCGTTTCAGATGAAGTATATGGACTTTTTTATTTAGAGTCGAATGTAGTGCATAAAAATGGTCTCAAAACATACCAGACACTCCCCGGTCCACAAAGTTTATGGAAACAAAATTTAAATCATTCGTGAACACACCACAGCACACAGTGTAAACAGCATGAAGTTCACACTGGGTACGGTACCTTGCTCAGGGTACCTCAGAGGTGCCTAGTGGTCTTGGGAATTGAACCTGTGGCTTCCTGATCACAGGACAAATGCCCTAACCACTAGGCTACCAAAGAATTTACAAATGCCCACCTAGTCAGCCTGCAGCAGTTTGGTCAGTGTTGCTGTAATGTCAGTATTGACATTTTAAGGCATGTTCCAGCACTCCAGTACATAAACGTTTAATTATGTCGTGTGCTTCAGTCAGTTACAGTTCTGTCAGCATAAACAGCATATACAGTCAACACTGAAAGACACTGTGATTCAAAACCTCCTGTCTAACACTGGGTAAGTCCCGCGCATGCTGTCAAAACAGATCTGATCCACCAAAGCACGGACTCCACAAGACCTCTGAAGGTGCGCTGTGGTAACAGGCAAATAGTTATTACTAGCAGATCCTTTATGTCCTGTAAGTTATGAGGTGAGCCTCTATGGATGGGACTAGTTTGTCCAGCACATTCCACAGGGGCTCGATCGCATTGCAGGGAATTTGGAGGCCAAATCAGTATCTTGAACTCTCTGTCATGATCATAAAACTAGTCCTGAACATTTCCATTGTGATGGAAGGGTGTATGTGGTCTGCAACAATATTTAATTAGGTGGTATGTGGTAAAGAACCAACCACATGAATGCCGGAACTCGGAGCATCCCAGAGCATTACACTGCTTCACCAACTTGTGATTTTCCCACAATGCTCTCTGATGCCATCTGCTCGTCTGGATGAGCGTTTTTCAAACAGGACTACGAATAATATGTATACCACAAACATGTCTTTAGTGTCATATTAAAACTATGAAACTCTATTTCACCAGTAGAAATGGTATACATTGGTTTTACATACATCAAGGTTGAGAGTGTACAAACCAGTACTATAAAACAGGTGACACTCACTTGACCATCCAGATACAAAAAGACAATGTGATTCATCAGACAAGACCACCATCTTCCATTGCTGCATAGTTATGATGCACACATGGGCTTTGTATGTGCTTTCAGTAATGGGTAGGGCTTAGGGTTGAAACTTTGACCAGTGTGCGTCACTGCACACTGGTCAAAGTAATAAAAAGGTGTCAGGACACAGTGCATATGAGGATGTGTCACTACATCCTCATATCCACTGTGTCCTGACACCTTTTTATTATAAATATCATTAGCTTTTTCAGAAATTTGTGCTACAATATATTTTCTATGGTTCGAACCAGATGGGATTGCCTTCAATTCCCATATGCATCATTGAGCTTTAGGTGACCATTACCCTATCATTGATTCACTAGTTGTCCCTCCATGGACCACTTTTGGTAGGTACTGACCACTGCATACTAGAAACACCCCCAAGACCAGCTGTTTTGGAGGTGCTCTGGACCATATCTCACCCCTTTACAGGTGCCACTGAAACAAATGAATCAGTGGTATCCTTTTCACCTGTCAATTTTAATGTGGCTGATCTCAAAATATTAAATTTGTGAGTCAAACCAGTCTTTTATCTCATTTTTGAGAGATAAAAGAATAGCTTTCTATTGGTGAAACACTGAACCCACCTACTCTAACAGGTCCTCGTCTGTATCTCTAAGGTTGTTGCAGCATGGCTCAAATGAAGACCGCAGGACCACAAGCATGTTAGTTGGGTCCTACAGTATACCTCCTGCCAGGTAAATCAGAAGCAAATCTGGTCGTGCTCAGGATCAAAGCACTGCAGCCCAGCAGAGCACATGCTACAGTATGGCACCATTCACTCTCTGCCACGCTGGCCTTTGGTGCAGTTTCTCTGATGTGCCAAAGAGGGCACTGTGGGGCTATGCACCAAATCAGCACACCCAGAAACAGTGGATCGGGTTGTGCAGCCCGTAGGGAGAATAAATTTTGCACAGATTTGTTTAACATAATTAGATTAAAACATATACAATAGAGTTTTCAGGTTGCTATATACATTAAGACCATGTTTTCTTTCCTGGAATAATTCGTTTTTCAAGTATGACATTATGAATAAAGAACCCACAGATAATGTGTGTTCTGTAAGTTTCATTAGTCTGTACGTAGCTGGTGAGATACGTATGTGACCCTCAGCCCATGTAACGTATTCCACAATCTGCTGTATTCACACCCACATGTTCAGCCTGGTTGATGAGGCAGACAATGCACCCACTTGTTCGCAATTCAGTGGTTATGCGGTGTCACTTAAGTTTTATCAAAATGTGGAAAACTTTCATAATGTCAAAGACAGGTCAATCAAATTCCCCCCCCCCCCCCCCCCCCACACACACACACCCCACCACCACCACTACCACTCTAATACAAAGACCAAATAATATGCTAGGCACAGCGCATAAGCCGTGCGTGCTGGCGCTGATGGTTCTGTTGTACCGAGTCCAGATCGGGCTGTAGCTCTCAGCAGTGGCTTCCTGCTCTGCCTGAAAGACGGATCCTCTGCATCTGCTTGTTTTTTTCTTTTTTTTTATGAACCGCATTCTGTGTTGGCAAGGCGACAGGCAGTCAAGCCCTCTAATGAGTAATAGGGGCTGTTTATCAGAGCTCCAGATGAATGCAGAATGCAGATAGCGAGCTTCAGCTTTGCAAACAGGACTGTAAATAATTTCCATATACCAATGCACACTCACATGAATGCATACAAAGCCATTCATTTATAGCTCGCAGAAACATGTCCTCAGCATCATATCAAAACCTTGCAAGTGAGTGTTTCACCAGTAGAAATGGTCCAAATTGGCTTTATATCCATCACGGTTAATTATGTTTTTCTCTTTTTTTCCATCAACAGGAAAAACTTACTACAAAACATGGTAACATTTTGTTACGTGCCATAAACACGCCAGGCCAGATGTTGTATATTGACAGAACAGCTCAGGTCCATTTAAATAAGAGTTATGTCTCCATCACTGGTATGTCATGACAGATGCTAGTGTTTGATGCCATTACAATTTATATCACATAAATTGACTATTTCCAATTAATATGTATTAATATTGTTATGTCAAGTTCCATTGTCAGGTTTAGCTCAAGCGTTCTGCAAAACATCTGGCATGTGCTTGTAACGGAAACCTTTCAAAAATGTCCCACCATCTCTCACTTCCTCCAAGAAAATGAAGATGAACACTGTTCAGTCCTTCTCTGCTGCCTCTCCATCATGATCAAGTGCATCCATGTGTTGATACACATTCAACAGTTGGCTCTCTTAAGTAAAGTGGTGCTCTCTTTTCATCAGAAATCATTTTTCAAGCCATTTACAAAGTGCTGCAAATCATTTATCATCATAAAAGAGGCCACTGCACCTCAGCAGCTCTCCTTTTGAAGGATCAGAGTGCGGGGTATGACTTCTGAACCCAACCACCATTATCTCATTTCCTGTATATCCCCCCTGCACTGTGACAACAAAGATCTACATGGCTGATGTCTGCTTTTCATCTGATTGTGCTACCATCACAGTGTGGTTGGCACTCCTGTTCAGACAAGGAGAGAAAAAAATTATTTATTGGCCACCGTCAGGGTGAGAAAGCCTAGCCAGTCTCCAGACTCCGGCACTGCTCATAGAGATATATCCATGGAAATAGTCAGAAGGGACAGCCTGTGAGAGGCTTAAAGCCTGTGGACAGCAGCACGGGGCATGGATTCAATAAGCCTCCACAGCAAAACCTCAATGCTGCAAAGGCATGTTCATGCAGTGATGCTTGTAAACACCAAAACATTCGGTTTTAAGAGCATTACACGGCCAAGAACACACTGGAACATGATTTACTTGGTGTGTTCACATAGAATGGAAATGTGGAATAAACATGTTTTTAGGGATCCCTTTCAAACTTCACCCACTGCACTGACAGGCTCTTGAATGACCTGCAGCGTTCCCGTTCATATTCTCAAGGAAACCATCAGAAGAGAACATAAGGCAACTTAGGTACTGCCATTAACACACAGTAATCATGTCTGCTGTTTGCCATCCATCATGAGCCACTTTGATTATGCAGAATATCAGAGTCAGATAAATCACGCAGCTCTGTACAGCAAGCTGATGAATTACCCAGACATGCTCCGCAGCCTGATCAAATAGATCTTCACGTGTCAGTCCTCGGCAGATATTGCAGACTCAGGTAAACAGCTGGAGCTCTGTTTAGTCTGCTGAGTTTCATCAGCATTAACAGTTGGAACAAGTTTGTTTTGGGAATGTTGTGTGGGGATTTCTCAGTCAGGGACTGCACCCTGTCCTGGACTTTTCAATGGAGATTTTCAACGTAGAAGGAAAATACAGTCACTTACTATTCTTAATCCTTGTCTGGGAAACTGGCCATATATGCCCAAACGTTTGCCTGCTCATCTATTTCTTTACAAATGAAGGGTATTAAGAGGGAGTTAGTGCCCTTTCACTGCAGTAACAGCGTTTACTCTTCTGGCAAAGCTTTGCAAAATATGTTTCAGCATTGCTGTGAGAATTTGGTTGCATTCAGTCCCAAAAGCATTAGTGAGGATAATGAGAGCACATATTGGATGATTAGTTTTGGATCATAGATGCTGCTCCAAATCAGGCTAAATCTATTGGATGAAGCTTAATCACTCTTCCAATGTGTTATACACCCCTCAAGTCCTTGGCATTGAACATGGTGACCTTTAGGTTATGTTATGTTCACTGGCTGCATCTTAATGATTCTATACTATTGACGATGCTTTCTGTGGAGAAAGCAGTGCGTTTGCACTTGAACACATGAGTCAGCAATGCATGCACCTTAAAGCAGCGATAACTCATTAGATTAAAGCCTAAAATGTTTGGGTACTTTTGCAATGTTGTACTTGCACAGTGAAGCTTGCGAGGATGTTTTCACATGAGCCTTTTTATCACATGGTTTGGGCGTGCTAGCACCCAAAAACTAAAATGAACTATTACTTAATAATCAATAAGGACGTTTTTCATATAGATAAATATAATTTGTAATATATATATATA
>JBBJLR010000145.1:9438644-9456381 GCA_037577145.1 Brachypetersius gabonensis
GGCCTGATGGCCTGAAGCAATCGCATCATCATACTCCTCCCGTGCCTGATGCAGAGACAAGACACACCAAACTGGAGGAATCATTTTGCTTTTCCTTTTAAGAGAGTATTATGACACCAAATACAGGTCTGGGATTTTCAGTAGTCAAGTCTGTACCATTTCAAGACTTGCAAAATCTGGGCATGAATCAGATCCAAGCTAGGGCTGGGCGATACGATAACGATATGTATGTGATCGATATCAATAAAAAATGTGTTCGATATTTCTTATTCTTCGTTGGAAGAAAACAGAGGTTTGGATGCTAGTTTGGATCTGTGCCGGAAACGCAGCTGTCATAAATGGTCGTAGCACAGCAAAACAACTCCTTTTATGGAAGTTCTGCCGTTTTATGTGAATCACAAAGCTTCAGACATCATCCTGAGCCTTGTCTGGACTTCCTGTGTTGCGTAGAAGTAAAGTTATAAGAATTTAAAAAACATGGAAAAATACGGCTAGCAGAGGGGCGAGGGAGGTGGGGGGGTTGGTGTTTACAGGTGACTCGGTTTCGCACTGGAGAGATGGAGGAGCTGTTCATCAGTGTTTTTTACTTCTAAAGTCAAATATAACTCCGCGAAAATGAGTCTAAAACCCAGAATGAGTGTCTGTAAGGCACTGAAGCTGTGTTTTTCCACTAGAAGACGATATAAACGTGTTCGTGCAGGACAGAGAACATGAGGACCGCATGGAGCTAGCCCACATAAAGCATGGATCCCAGCCAGAGTGAGTCTGTTGTGAACTGTTTGTACAATTTTCATATACTTGTATGTAATTTAATATAAAATAAGTGACCTGAGTGTAATTTGGTGTGTATTTGTGTGTCTTTTCAGCCTCTTTCAACGGCTGGCCAGTGCGCACCAGCTCTGCGCATCTAAAACCCTATCTGAACACTGGGGGTCCTGTGGCGCACTTGCTTGTATGTTGAATAATGTTTATTTGGCTAATGTTTGTAAAAAGTTTTTAAGTTATCTTGTTTTAGGAGAAGTGTTTTTACAATTTCAAGTGGTGAAAAAATTGATCTCTGTATTTCCTTATTTTAAATGGGTCATTAAAAATATCAATAATTATCGATATTGACCGATAAACACTGATATTGTGATACAGTTTTCAGCCATATCGCCCAGCCCTAATCCAAGCTGCAGTGAAAAGCACATGTAAACAAAAGACATCTCAAGCTGTAGGTGAACTGCACTTGTCTGTTTCTCTCTCTTACCTTCTTTTTCTCCTGCACCTTCGCCACTAACTCACGGTCTGCAATCTTGCCACTGAAGTGGCAGAGAGCAGCTTCTGCAGGCATGGGGAAGACAAACAGGGCCTCCAGGGGGCGCTCTTCATCATTTACATACTGCAGGGTGGAGCTCACTGTAGCTACATGGCCCTGAACCTGCAGATCCACCTCTATAGTCTTCAGAGGAACTGAACAGAGAACATGAAGGAGGGGCTTTGTTAGTTGACCGAGGTTCTAGTCTGAAACTGAATCATATCAGTAACATGCAGTTGCAGGAGTGAAGCACACAGTGAATTTAAAATGGTTAAATTATTGTTGGGTTAACTATACTGACCACTGAAGTAGTAACATGTAGCATTAAAATAAATGAATCCTCTGCTAAAACCATTTGGGCTTTTCAGTAGGGCCAGTCATACTGCCGGTGTCTGTTTATAGAGACTGCATGATTTTAGCCTGTTAGCAATGGGTGTGGCTGAAACTCCTGACCAGCTGAACATTAGTAGGGGTGTCCACATACTCTTAGATAGTGTATTAGATATTGTATGTAAATAAGGACTCATACTCTTAGATAGTGTATGTAGGTCACAAAGGAAGGGTTAACAGAAAACAATTTAACCTTATTTGGCCAATGGCGTTTAAATATAATTAAACAGGTAGTCTAACATGCAGGTTTATCCCAACAGTGGAGGCTAGTGGCTACAGAGCATCAGTTTTTCTGATATATAACAACGGTGATTACCAATTCATCGCATCACATTCATCCCTCTCAGCAGTGGTGCTCCTCAATTGTAAGCAATGTATTAGTACTGCGGTGAATCAAGCCGCTCTTCGGAAAAACTCGGTGAAGCCAGCCGCGCTTAAACAGGATGTGCATATGTTTTAGAAGGTTTACGGTACCGGTTAGAAGACGTTCGCTCTTTAAGGGAAACTGCGTTCAGCTTTTCTGGCTCTGTCCCGAAAATAAACAATAGTTAAGGATAATTGTGATTATCATAAGGGACTGGAAGAAATTACGGCGTATTTCATACATTTTGAATACAGTTCCAGGCTTTAATGTACAACAAATAAAATAAGCAATGTTTATTTGTGTTTTTACAAGTGCAGTTTTGGAAGGACAGTAAAATTCTTAATTCAAATAAAGCCACCACCACTTCAGGTCACTGTACTGACAGACCTCATATGAAAAGTTATTCTGGCGTTTATGAATAAATTAAACAGCAGCACTTATCAGCATTTATCTGTTTAAAAGTCTCATTTTTGAGATTGAATAAAGTCCTTAAATTAAACAAAGCTATCAACAAACCATCACAGGTCACTTCAGTAGCTACCATACTATTCCCATACCTAATACGGATTTTTTTTTACTGTAGCAGCTGGGAATAATAACAAAAAAATAAATTCAGCACTTGCAGCATTCATTTGTTCATCACTGGCACGTTTGACATACAATAAAATCCCTAAAAGTAATAAGGCCATCACCAAACCACAACAGATCACTTCAGTAGCTACCATACTATGTCTGAACCTCCTATACATTTTTTTTACTGTGATATTCATTAATAATTTAGAAATGAAATCAGGACGTTCAGCATTTATTTGTTCATCTTGCTAATGTTTAATATAGGATGAAATCCCTAAATCCATAGATAAGGCCATCACCAAACCACTTCAGGTCATTTCAGTAGCTATCATACTATGTCTGGACCTGATATCGAGATTTTTTACTGTGGCATTTAGAAATAATTAAAAAATAAAAACAGCACTTTCAGAATTTGTTTGTTCATCTTCCTCATGTTTTAAAGAGGATAAAATCCCTAAATTAGATGAAGCCATCACCAAACCACTGCAGGTCACTTCAGTGTCTATCATACTATGTCTGGGCCTGATATGAAGATTTTTTACTGTGTATTTAGGAATAGTTTAGATGGAAAAACATCTTTGTCAAGTTTGACAAAATTCTTAAATTTATTAAGGCTATCACCAAACCACTGCAGGTCACTTCGAGAGCTATCATACTGTTTCACTACCTAATATGGCTTTTTTTTTTTTACAGAATAATGAAAAAATAAATTTGCCATTTTTAGCGTTCATTTGGTCATCTTCGGTGGGTTTGACGTAGGATAAAATGTCCGCAGGATAATGAATGTCACAGTAAAAAAATTCTACAGGAGGTTCAGACAAAGTATGGTAGCCACTGAAGTGATCTCTTGTGGTTTGGTGATGGCCTTATTTCATTAAGGGATCTTATTGTATGTCAAATATGCCAATTATGAACAAATGAATGCTGCAAGTGCTGATTTTGTTTATTAAATTTTCCTAAATGCTACTGTAAAAAAATCCATATTAGGTATAGGAATAGTATGGTAGCTTCTGAAGTGACCTGTGATGGTTTGGAGATGGCTTTGTTTAATTTAAGGACTTGATTCGAGCTCAAAAATGAGACTTTTAAACAGATAAATGCTGATAATTGCTGCTGTTTAATTTATTTATAAACGTCAGAGTAAATTTTCATATGAGGTCTGTCAGTAGAGTGACCTGAAGTGGTGATGGCTTTAATTGAATTAAGAATGTTATTGTCCTTCCAAAACAGTACATGAAGAACACAAACATTGCTTATTTTAAAAGCCTGGAACTGTACATTAAAGCCTGAAACTGTAAGCAAATATATGTAATACGCAGTAATTTCAAATTCTAGTCCCTCATTATAATCCTTAACTATAGCTATTTTTCGGACCGAGCCTGAAAAACAACATTCAACGCAAGGTTTCCCTTAAAGAGCGAACGTCTTCTAATCGATACCGTAAATCTTCTAAACAATGTGCACCACTTGTTTCACCGCGTTTTTCCGAAGAGCAGCTAGATTCACTGCAGTTTATTATTTTATTTGCTGTTTGGTTTGGTATCAGTATAGTTTGGTATTGTTCTGTACTGTTTGTCATATTTCGGTAAAGTTTGGTTGGTTATAGTATTAATGCTGTTTAGAATGGCTTTGGGACTGTTTGGTATGGTATCAGTATAGTTTGGTTTGGTACTGTAAAGAGCCGAAGTTCCACCCGGCGGTGTTTGTAAATTCAGTAGCTGCTTTATGTAAGTCCTTTTTCTTAAGTTTATAGAATCTATCCTGACACAACTCACTCCTGCTTCTTGGCTCATCTCTCTCTCTCTCTCTCTCTCTCTCTCTCTCTCTGTCTGTCTCCCTGTCTCTCTCTCTCCCTCACTCTGTCTGTCTCCCTGTCTCTCTCTCTCTCTCTCTGTCTGTCTCCCTGTCTCTCTCTCTCTCTGTCTGTCTCCCTGTCTCTCTCTCTCTCACTCTGTCTGTCTCCCTGTCTCTCTCTCTCTCACCTGTCATCATTAGTAAGGGCAAGCAAAGGTTGTGCTAGATCTAGGTATTAAATATAATAATATTGACAAATATTATGAAAGGCCTTGATAACAGTTTATATGAAGATTCTGAGATTCTGAGCCAAATTCTGAGATGAAACACTATAATTCACAGCTGGCATGAGTTACGTGAATAAGACATTGCGTTTGTACATGTATCATGTCTTGTTCGCATGGTGACATCTGGTGTTTTAATTAGAGCAGAAATACTGTTAACAGCATCCACATACCAATCATGATACAATAAATTAAAAATTGATAGCAGAAATGTGCTTAACTTCCACATTTTAAGACTGGACCCACTTCTGCCAAGGCATTAGAGGTCACATTTTTACATCACATGCCCATCACAAGCACGGTCAGGTGTTCTGGTGTACTTGGAAACGAGTGTTAACCTTTTTGTTTAGCCTTGCAAAGTGACAGTATGTATGTCTAACTCCATCAAGGAGTGACCCACACTGTTTAAACCCTCACTTGGAAAGTCTGGCCTGTCTGTTGCTGTGTTCATGGAATTTTGGTCATGGTCTGAACACACCGCTCCACAGAAATGCACTGGAACATGTATTCTGGGTTCAGTTGAAATGCATAAACCAGCGCCACGTGTAAAAAATCCACTCAGCTGCTAGGAAGATGGTCAGGAGGGACTTGGGCTGTTCTGCAGTATAACCAGGTATTGAGCTGAAAAAGATATCAGTAATGCACTTTGATATCCAAATAGTCTGACATGTTGCTTTTTATTTTGCTTCCAATTTCACATTTACCATGTAGCTATCACAGGCCTGCCCACTCCACAATGAAACACTATTTCTGGATTGTTTTGTTGATCATAGACCACCTCAGTCCACAGTAGTCCCAAAGGGAAATGAGGAAGGTCACCCTGCAAAGACAATTTCAAAGGTGGAGGAGACGGTTCACTGAGTGATATATGAACAGAATAGTTTGTAACGTTCAATGTGACAGTTATTCTTGCTTTTGAAGCATAAGAAATACTTTTTGTTGTGGAGATATGCTTATGTTTCAAATGCTTATGTTTCAACTATCAAAAAAGCAAAAGTGTAATGCAGTTCTGCATTTTTTCTAAACATTGCAATGTATCCAGTTTAATTTGAATATTTTCTGAGCAAAAACTAAAAACTATTCCTGTTTTCAAATTCAAGTTTCAAGACTTCAAGTTGAGATTATTAAAAATGTTTCAATATGACGATTCATGCCTTTGAAACCTGCCTAGTGGCAGCTCGGGGAAAAAGATCCTTTACAGTAATGTTTTTTTTTCAGAGCACTGCATAGTCTCATGTGTTTCTTCTCACGAGATTCAGCTCATGAGAAGCCCTGCGATGAGCTGCCGAGATGAATCAGGTGGGTTAGAGTAGGAAAAAGCCTGAAGAGTGCAGAGCAAACAGGGTCCCTCAGGTTTAGCACTAGAAAATACTTCTCTAAAGCAGAGTGATCTATAAATGCTTATTTGCTTCTTGGGCTAAAAGTTCAAAAGTAGGGCCATGACTCAAATGGTTTTATGTGACAAAAGTTTGGCATGTACTGTGTAATATTGCCCACCATGTAGAGATTTTCACTCTTTCCCAGAGTAGAAGACAGGAAAATAAATCACGGAAGCAATTTTATGCTAGTGTTCCATACTGCATGCTTGCCTACACAGTTATTGATCACAAAGGCCAAATCGCTCACATTTCCAGCCTTTACTTTTTCTTCTCCTACTGTCTACAATTTCTTTTCCAGCCATTGGGTTCTGATATTAACAGCGAATCTTATTATTAACAAATATTTTCTCTCTCCCTCAGTAGGAGCAGTTTTCCCTGTTTTTCCTACAACCTAATCTATGCTGTTTTCCCAAAAAGTGGGCAGATGAAAAAGTGTTTTTGTTGAACGTGGACCCATGTTAAGCTTAGCGTGAGAGTCAGTGTTTGGTTTCACCGGACCATGCTGGTTATCTGCTGGAGTTTCTATGTTGATCAACAGGTCAGAAGGTCAGTGTGGAACCTAGCAGAGAGAGGAAGCACCTGCTGCAGCCTCAGAAAGTTGTGTCGTGGTGGACGAGATGAAACCAAATGTTTTGTTTTTTCAGAGGAATCGCATTAAAAGCTGAGTTATTAATTGCCTGAATGGTGGAATTCCAGGGAGCTCTTATGGGCTCAGGCTTTCACATTCCTATTTGAAAAGAAAGGCCATAAATACTCGACACCCTGCCAAGTGCTCAGGCTCAGAGTGGAATAAATATTTTACACATTCAGCATATTCCTCCACTTCTGGATCAGTGGCACTGTAATCTTTACTCCCCTCTTTAAAATATGACCCCGGGACTCTAGAAGCAATCTGTCATCTGTACCCAGGGAAATGACGATGTCATTTACATCTCCACATAGCCTCTATGCAAACACGCGCCATGCCCAGAATCCCAACGTGCATAGATTTGCCATAGATTTGCACAAATGATCTATGCCAACATGAGCCCGAAACCACTCGAGCACTTGGCTTTAAAGTGTGATGTTATCAAATAAGAGACGTTCCTTTGGGTGAAAGGAATGGCAAGGTATAATAGTAGGAAACCGCACAGGATTGTGTGCTTGTGCAGGCTTTTCTTAAAGGCTATTTTGCATTTTTTTCTCTAACTCTCTTGAGGAAATTAGTAATTTGAATGAGTGCACTCCATTCTCTTTATCCTTTGTAGTAACGGTCCTCTCCATGGAGTGGATGCTCGAAAGACTTCAATATAGTTCTCCAAAAAAAATTAGCCTTGTTTCCGGCTCTCCAAAAACCTGCAGTGGAGTTTTTGTTCGCGTTTTTAAAGTCTACAAACAAGGCACAATTTTCCTTCTTTTCCTTTCTACGATACATCTTTCACAGGTGCCTTTGATTGATGAGCAGCTGTGCATGTGAGTGTGAGTGTGTGTATTTGTGTGTGTGTAAAGAGCATTTGTATTGTGTTTGGTTTCTTTATCTGGGAGGCAGAGCAATTCAGACCTGAATTGAAGCCTGTGGGCAGATAACAGTTAAAAATGGGCCAGATAAGTACGCCGTAGTCCACTGATAACTGTTTCAGTGGACCCATTAAATGGTGAGGTGCAGTGAAGTAATTTTAATATGTTACATTATGACAGTTTCAGCAGCTGCAGTGGGGCCGTTCTCCTTCAGAATCTTTGGCCTCCTGCCACAGCAGTCAATGGGATTTTTTTTAGCAGCTTTGAGGGCTATGGAAAAACCATCAAATATCAAAAATTCCAAATATAGCAGCACGAGGTGGAACTGGCAGAAGTCTTTACATAAATGCTCAAGCAGATCCAGAAATATGATGGAAAAATGAAACCATAAACCATAAACTAAAAAGGCAATCAAAATTATCCGGCCACTGATAAAGTGAAACAGTGTCAAACAACGGCAGTGTTAATCTTCCCTTCTGGGACTCTAAGTTCCTGACTGTCGCTTGGCCCACCTTTTGTTATACAGTTTGAAGCGGAAACAGATATTTTGTTAGGCCTGCGACCCGTGAAATTCCACCGCTCCTCTCATGTGTGCACTCAGTGGCTACAGCTGAAGGGTGATGACTAACATAATGAAGTAATAATCACTACCCTCATAAAAGTCCTTCAACAGTGGTCTGCTTGGTGGCGCTATTGTAAAGGAGGCTAATGTGTTGGAGGCGGGGAGGCATGAGCTGGCAAGCAGAGTTGTGGCAGGTGGCTATTTTGTGACTGGCATGCCAGGTCTAATGACCCACCCTGAACCCCATGATGTCACGGTGCCATTTGGAGTCTGTAAGGGACCACATTTTCCTTTAATCATTCACATTTAAATGAGCTCCCAGATCAAGAGGCTGCTGCTGGAGCAGCTCAACCCGCTCATGCGCAACCTTGAAGGAAATATGGAAGAAAATTGACATACTCCTATATCTTGTGCTGCTGAGAAACTTCTGTGTAAACTTTACAAGTGTGGAGTTATTAGTCCAAATGTTGCTATACTATCAAGTTGTAATCGTGCAATAATACATTTAATTAGAAAGTTAATTATATAAAGAGATACAATAACCTTTGATTTCGTTAACCGTTGATTATATATATATATATAATATATTTTCAGTATGCACCAACAATGACCATGGGCTCTGAAGGACAGCGTATCGAATCACATGTGTCAATGTTGGTCCTTTTTTCATAAAAGCCGAAAGATTAATGCATGGGGTGTATTTCAGAGATTTTTCATCAAGGAGCTTTACGATTATAGACAGAAATGGCACAGGATGGTGAAGTATTGCTCGGTCAGCTGTTTTTTTAATTCCAAGTCCCATCCATATATTAGCACTTATTGACATTGCCATGATGATCAGCTTAATCATGCCTGTGAGTGTAATTGCATTCTCTTTATGTGCAAAAATAGCAAATGACTGTAAGTTGTGTTGTTGGCTGCCAGGTGCATGTCATTAAAATGTTAATGCAGCTTAAGAAACATTCTGGAGGTTCAATTAATTGATGTTTCTATTAGTGGTAATGACCCCAAATTGTCTGATATGGTCATTTGAATTATTATGTAGCAGTTCTATCACGTAAGACATAAGTACTGGTGTTGTGTTCATTTGCTTGAGCTATACCTCCAGACACATCCTTCCAGTTTACATCCCTGTGGTGTCTTGTTCTCCGGCATAGTCACCAAGCATTGTGTTCTACAGCTTGGGCTTTTAAGCTATAAGCTACGGGCAGAATATGACTGGACTGATTACTATAATTTTGTGCAATTCAAACAAAGTCAGAATGTACGTGCACTTTGTGTAAGAACAACATGTGATTCAGTATGCATGCCGGAGTGCTTATTGTGATACATTATCAAACAAACGAAACAAGCAGCGGCACTCTCTTTCCTTTCCTCCCAGCCAATTTGACCGGGTGATATTTCTGCTCTTGTCCCAGAGAAGCAGCACTTTTCCCTGTTCAGACCACACAGAATTTACAGTGCAATGAAAGCAGCAATGACCAAACTTGGACAAAACGAATGCTGGTAGACAAGCTCTGCTTAAAAAGCCTCTCAGCTGGAGCGATTTCAGTGCTTGATGCGTTTGAAAAAAGACTAGAAATCAAACTAACATTTTCATCTAATCAACCTGGAAATGGTGACTGCCAGCCTTCACATTTTCTTTCTTCTTCACTTTTTCAGCTAAAGCACACGAGTGGCACATGACTGACTGGCGTTGTGGTGCAATCAATGAAATGAAAATTCCCCCAATGACAGACAAGCTAATATGCAGCGAAGGAAGGAGTACGTCACCACTAATATGTTTGCCTTGCATTTGTACTGAGGTAAATGACTTGGCGCTAGTGTAAATCTAAAATTACAAGGTCAATTAAATGCAACAGACAAACTGATTACATCTAAGTAATGTAATTAATCACAAACGAGACCCAGGCAGCATGGATCGGACAGACGTGGAAGCAGGTGCAGTACTGGACTGGAGCTGGTCAGGGGCGAGAGGAACAGACAGCTGGAGCTGTGCAGAACCCACAGTACCAGTATACTCTACTGTCTGATCCTCTCTTGTGCTGCTGAGATGGGGCGGGTGCACCTAGCTGGAATGATGAGGCCAAAGGAAAGCCATTCGCCTATTATGCAGCCTTAATGGCATCGTTGTTGTCAGGAGCAATGCATCTTAGGGTGATGAGATTGTGTTTGCTTGCTCCTTCAGGTGCTCCATGGTTCACTGCTGCCCTCAGTCTCCATTTGAGGCTTGTGTGTGTTGTGTGAATGTGTTGGGGGGGATTGTCTGTTTTTATATGTGTGTGTCTGTGTGTGTGTGTGTGTGTGTGTTTGTGTGTGCGTGCTCTGTGAGTTGATTTAACCTGTAGTTCAGATGAAGGAGCTGTGAATAGCTGTGGAAGATGGCCTTGAGCATATCGGCTCCAGCTGTACAGTAGTGCAATGTGAATTCATGATGGATATAATTAGAAAGCAGCGATTCTGTGGCCGCTTTGATTTCAGTGCTTTTGATGGTGTGCAACAAATGGGAACAAGAAGCTGTTCTTGAAACTGTCATGATTTCTGTCTCGAGGGAACTTGTGCCTTTTTTACTGTACAAGAGCAGGAAGGTGACTTCTCCTCATGATTGAGGATGGAGGGGTTTATCGTTGACAGCCAGCCTTTATGTCAGGGTTTAATTGAGGAGCAGAGCCGTCGCACTGTGGGCTTAGATAGGAGAGCAGGAAGCTTGCGCAATAGGCAGAAAGATCATCTTTTATATCCACACTAAAACAAATACCTGCCGTCCAAAAAAGTAGTGCAGCTGCCGAGAGCAACTTCTCAGTACTGTTATTTTAACTTCGCAGGTCATGCACGTTGGCGCAGACTTGTCTCCCAACAAGTATTAATGATGAAAGCCATTATCCAGTATTAACAATAGATTGTGATTCGATGGAGTTTTTCAAATGTCTTCCCCGAAGACCTGATCAGCAGATCCAGGTAAGTGTTGTATGGGGCTGGCTGTTGTTGTCCTGCTGGTGGCGTAAGGCGGTGTGTTCTAGGCCCTGAGAGAGCTGAGTGATGAAAAGGAGAGGACGTGTAGAATGTGAGAGGTGACACATCTGATAACCTATAAATAGTGTGGCTGAGAGCAGGAGCTGGCAGGCACACGGTGAGGCGACAAACTCGGAAAGGAAAAGACAGAGAGCGAAAGAGGGAATGAGATGGTGTGCTTGCTTTTCTCACCAAGATAGGGGTACCAGAGTGTTGAGGGACTTCAGGGCAGTGTTTTATCTAAGTCTGCACTCACTGTTCTTTAGCCCTCTAGGTGTGACCCTCATGGGAGAACTAACCGTCAACCAGACCCGTCCCACAAGGGAATCGGTACACTTGTGGGGTCTTGCACACGTGAATCTGTCTGCTGAGTTAGAGCTAGGATTTTTAAAAGTCCAATCGGATGATTTTTTTTGTGATTTATAAGCTACACCTTCTAGGTTTAGCAGAGATGGTCTGACAGTGGTTCAAAGACAGTGTTTTCTTTCCTGGACGCTGTTTTGAATTTGGCCCCGGAAAACTTGACGTAATTCCGAGAAGCTGGCCGTCGCCACAGTGGTAGCCAGCTATTCAGCTGAGCTTGAAGCTTGGATTGGCAACACTTCACTGAAAGTAATAATATCCAGAGGGAAAGGTTTGTGTAGTTTGAGCGCGAGGGTTATTATGTGGTTTCGCCCAGTGGTCTTGATATGTGAGTGCTATTTGGTAATACAAAAATGACATGTCTGAATGAAATGTGACATGAACACATTACCAGGAGGAAGTGTTCCAAGATGAACCTTTAAGGTGTGCTGAGATATGTGTGTGTGTGTGTGTGTGTGTGTGTGTGTGTGTGTGTGTGTGTGTGTGTGTGTGTGTCTGAGGGTGTGTGAGTGTGAGGGTGTGTTAGTGTGTGTTGGTTGGCTGAGGTTTGTGTTTGGATCAAGGGTCAGAAAGGAAAAAGAGCACAGAGACACTGTAGCCAATAAAAAAAGGAGCAATGAGGGTACTTCAGCTGGCAGTCTCCTGAAAGAATAGTTCAGTTTATATTGCTCACAAAGAGGTGTTTTATGGATTAACAAATTGCTGTTTTATGGCTTACTAACCTTCTGGCTAGTTTACCAGCTCATATGCAAAAGCACAGACTCTGGAATGTGGCCTTTGCTCAAGGTTTGTGTACACAGCTTGTTCCATCAAGGTCCAGCCCTGTATCTGAGCACCCAGTTTCTCTAATTAGATTCCTTTTTTTGGTTACAGTCTGCATCATACAGTTGTAAGTAAATATCAACATTCGCTTCAAAACTTGATGGATCAAATAGAGTATTATTGGTAGGAGGTGGAAAAAGTGCTTCTCAGATATATTGGATGAGTGAAAAACTTGACAGTCTGAATTTTAAGAGGCTTAACATATTTATCACTCCACTCTCCGGGCGCCTAGAGAACTGAACAAAGTATCGCCACAGGTAAAGTAATATCTTTCCACCTCTCGAGTTAAAGACCCTCTCAAAGCTTTGCCTTGTTCAAGACTTATTTTTCCCTGCAGTGCCTCTCTGTATTTCAGTAAACACAACTCCCGAGTATCCACTGCAGAGCGCTTTCTATTATTGGACTCAACCATATGTGTCTGTTTAATGTAATCTTCATTTGCCCTGCCCCTCATGTCAGCCTGAAAAGCTTGTTGAGCTCTTGGGTGAGTTTCATATGTTCAAAGGACAGGTGGAGAGACAGCAAAAGGGCAGTGTCTTTGGCGAATGTTTGCTTTTGGGTATTGTCTTTGCTCTGTGAAATCCTGGCCAGAGTTGAGCCGTTCCAGGGACGCAGTACCCTTTACAAACAGCCAACTGTGACTGCTCCGCAAAGATGCATCAGTTTGCATCGGTTGTGCCAAGAACATTAATGTTGTTTTTCCCAGCAAATTTCAGACATTGCAAAAGCTTTTCGAAAATAGGAGACGGCATCTTTTATTGCCAATCCATTCAAGGTTAATTTAGTTCCACAACTGTCATTATCATGGCTCATAATTACTGTAGCGGCCGCAGCTGAAGAGCATGGACTTATCAGCGCTAAGATATCAAAGATGACATTGTATAGATTAGTTGCCACCTGTGTGAATGGGTTCCCTTGCTTTCTAGTGGCAGAGTTCAGTGCCTCTAAAGCCTTGCTGTTTACAATAGCAGTCACCCTTGAATGTTCCCCATGATTAATTTATCAAATACTTGCACTCATGTACTTCATGGAATCGCATGGCCCGCAGTGAGACTCCAACACTTTAGATTCCACTGCAGTGACATTGCTTGTTTGTCCCATGGGCACGGAGTCTAAAAGTAGAATCTAATTGAAAGGATGTCTACAACCTTGCCTTTGGCCGACTCAAGTGCACTATGTCGAAGCCTGCAAGCTTTGTGAATGGTGTAATTAATCTGCTGCCACAGAAACCTGTTTATTACATCCCCGTCTCTTCCTCATCTCTATAATGGAAGCAGATGCATTAAGTGAAAAGAACTTCCAGAGGACCCAAGCTTAATCTGACACTGGCTTTAGCACTTTCATGTTTCTCTTACTGAGTGTGTCAGGCTTTTAATAAAGCTTTGCTCGATGATATGTTCAGATATGAGTTAATACACTGTTTTCCTGCCCCAGTCCTTGGGGACCCTAGATGGTCCACATTTTTGTTATACCTCACCTAAACTAAAACAATCAAGAATGCTGGAGATTGCCAGACAGCATGTGTTGGAACTGGGTTTGGAAAACATGGAATTAATCTATTTAATAATTCATCAACGTAGAATATGAAATCCGTATAGCAGTTTTTGTTTTAATATATGTGTTTAATGTAGTTGTCTGATCGTTGAAAGATTTCATTCCAAAATGCATGCCACTTTCATGAATGAGCATTTTCTCATAATGTATATTGTTGGGAGCTGGCTTTACGCATACGAGAAATATGAAAACTGTATTACCACCTTTATTGGAGAAAATGAAATATGTTTTTAATACTTCAGCTGCTGTTCTTTTGAAAACAATTCAGACAGGTGGATATAGGGTGTTTTGGAATGGTATTCCTCACTTGTTCCACTGTGTTATTCTTGTTTGAGAGTTTTGAGAGTTTTTAGATGGAGGCAGCACCAGCAGATATACTTCCCAGGGATTTCATTATGTTTTTTTCCTGCTCGGTTCACTTTTGAGTTGATCATTCAGGTGGGATAAATGCAAACATGCTGAGTAAGAAACTCGTCGCATAGCAATTGATATCAGGACTCGCTTGGCAAATGGATAGGGAAAAGGCACACGACTGCGAGACCACTGATGCGTCTGGAAGGAGACGGCAGGGGTTGCAAACGTCTTGCAGGAAAGCATTGGAGACTGAAGCAGCATTCTGAGCAAGTACCTGTAATTCTTTATTCGTGGTGTTATCATGTGCACGTTTTAAATACACCCTTCGTGCAGATGGCATTTTCTTTCCATTCGTCTGAAGCTCTTTTGCATCTGTAGCTGTGTATTCGTGTTTACATCCCTGTGCGTTCTCACATTAAGTAACGATGCTTCATATGGGGTTTTTTTTGGGGGGGGCATGGTAATTATGCTCTGCAAGGTGTTTGTCCATCCATCCATGCTAATTTTTTGTCAAGCCGATGTCCTCCGGAGCATCGAGGGCCTTGAGGAGAAGACTGCAGGTGTTTGAGTTTGCCAGGCCTGTCTTTGTGCTTTCCATTCAGCCGAGCATCGCTCTGGGTTCTCATTAGTGTACTGCGCACCGCATATCCATTCACTGGCACCAAAGGTGGCAGGGAGCTTGTATGGTTATTTTCTCATTATAATGTGCATATTTCAGGGGCACAACCTATTACAGTGCTCTTATGTTGTGGCACAACAGTTTTTGCATTACTCACCATGAGAAAATGGGATCTCTCTGATTACCCTGACCTGCAAGACAGTTTCTTTCAGATGCAAACTTTCTCAAGATATGCAATCCCATCATCAATATAATTTGTGCTGGATGCCTCCAATTAAAATGACTGATTGTCAGGCGCTCAATAATATTTGAGAGTGCGGCAACTAATTACGTTTGTGCAAGTGTCTGCTTCATGAAAAAAGATGTCCAGTGGGCTCACTGCAGCTGCCGAACAGCTGTGGGAAGAGCATTAAAATAAAAATAAATCCCTTTGTGAATGTTTGTTAGCTGATTCCACCCAAGCATGCATGGCTTAAATGGAATCTGTACTGTCTGGCTGGCAGTGGTTCATTTTAAAGTGGGAAGCCACATTTAATGTTTTATGTACTCCTCAAGATCTCGAAAGGCAGTTTTCAAAGTATTATTCTGGTGTTAGATTAGAGTAGAATGTAGCAGTCTAGCATCCATTTTCAGGAAGAAGCATGTCAACTGTCAAGACATGTTACACCACCAGTCAGGTCAAAACACTCTTATTTGCATTCAGATTAGAAATGGCCATTTCTGGCAAAAATACTTTTTGATATTTCCTGGAATTATTTGACCATTCTTCAAAGTCCAATTATGAATTGTATGGTTAGTATTCTATGGCTGGCTCTGGTTCCAGTTTCTGTACAGCAGTTTAATGTGTTCCACTGAAAATGTAAGATGACTATGTAGCACAGTGCATGCATAATTATGCAATGACATTTTGGTGTAGCTGTAGTACCATCATCCATAATACAACAAAAGTGTGTAGTGTCCATTTGTCATACATGAACACACCACAGCACACAGTGTGAACAGCACGAAATTGTTCTCTGCCTTTAACCAATTCACCCAGTGAGGCAACGGGCAGCCAGGAACACAGCACCCGGGGAGCAGTGTGTGGGGACGGTACCCTGCTCAAGGGAACCTCAAGGGAACCTGTCACTAGCAGTCCTGACATGATCTCACAATTTCTAATCCCAGCGGCAACCTCCTAAGTACTTGTCCAACGGCCCAACAGTATACATAACTGCAGCACAATCTTTACCTCATTAAATAGCAAGATGCATCAAAAATATGCAGATTCTGATCTAGTATATAAATATCATATTTACATTCTAATCTGTCCCGCACTGTCTGTCACAACGGACTTCTCATTGAATCTGCCATTAATTGTGTTTGTAATATTGGGTCTTAAATGACTTCAGACCCCAGTGTCACACGGTTTTAGCAACATGGAGCAATCTTACAGTTCATTACTTGTGTTGCTTGTTATATTATCTCTAATGGCGCCTAGCTTGAAAGCAAAAGGGCCTCTGGATAGCAGCCAAATGATTATGTAATTAGATAAATGAACGTGTTTAAATCAGGAAATAAGAGTCAGAACAAGCAGATAATGGGCTCGCAAGGCTACAGGTTCAGATATGTTATAGACCTTATTAAGTGCCATCACTTCTGTCTGCACTGTGATTGGTTTGTTAACTTAGGCCCTCAGCATATCTACAGAATAAGACTCTTTATTGTAAGTCTATAAAGAAGCCTCCTTTTTCTGTCGCTAACCTCTGTGTCCCTTACATGCCGTCCTTCATTATCTCATTGTACCAAAAAATACTGTGAATTACAGAGATTGCTCACACTTGTATTTGTTCGTCTTTGATGGAATCTGAGGGATTCCAGGAGAGAATAGAAGGCTCTAAACGGGAAAGTGCCATACAATTGCTAATATATGCTCATTAAAGAGCTCAAGTATGTGCATTTGAATGTAATTTCTTCAAGGTTTAAAGCCTCATACATTTTACCACATTTCCTGGCTGACAATGATTAGAAGTGCTCAAGTCATGTATATCTTAGAATGCTTGTCATTTATGACCATTTCAGACATTGCCCACTATGGCTCACTATTGAGGCTGCAGCTGGTGATGTTAATTGGCAAAAGGGTCTAGGTATCTGAAAGGACACCCATTTAGTCTAGTCTGAGAACAGATCACATGTCTCCATGGACACAAGATATCAATACGAAAGATGTACTTAGGTGATTGTTCACAGAAAGCCTATTTGTCTTGGGTTAATGGCTAATCCTACATTTTGAGATTTGACAAGAGAGCCCATAATGTACTTCTTTTTGTCAATACAGCTGCACTGCCAATAATACAAATCTGTCACTTGAGCTCAGTCAATAAGAAACGCTGGAACGTAGATCAGTGCCTCTTATTGATGGAACAGTTCTGGATGAAAACTGTGGAAGTTTGAGAGTTGGTCTGTAAAATGCTCCTTCCCTCTTTTACATATGATGCCTAATTAACTGAGGCAGGTGCTTTCCACAGAAACGCAAATGTATTGCTCCAAGCTATTCCTCAACTTACAGTGCAGTCAGAGCATTCTGACAATGCATTTATGGATTTCACATTTACACACAATGTGTTTAAAGTATTTAGAACAAAAAATTACCCATATATTGCCGTTAAGGTGTTGTTGGCAATCACAGCTTAAAGAAGTCTACAATTTAAAGTCATTTTCTGATGTTTTGGTTCAATTTTGGCCTGTTGCTATTCAACGGTCCAGGTCCATTGCCATGGTTTCTCTTCCCTAGGCAGTGTTGTTTCTAAATTTCATACAAACACACACACACTCACACACACACACACACACACACACACACACACACACACACACACACACACACACACACA
>JBBJLR010000145.1:9468635-9484553 GCA_037577145.1 Brachypetersius gabonensis
TGTGTGTTTGGACCGGGCAGACCGAACACTAGCCCGCTTCGATGCTTGGATTCTATTGGTCGCGCGAAAATGCGTCACGACACGCAGCGGTGTTGCGCCGCGCAAGCCACAGAAAATAATGGGTTTCAGAGCAAAGCGCAGCGCATGCCGCTAAGGCACTAAGCCAGGATGCTCTCTCTCTCTTGCTCTCTCTCGCTCTGGCTCTGGCTCTCTGCCTTTCTCTCTCTCTCGCTCTGTCTCGCTCTGTCTCGCTCTCTCTCACCCACTCTGTCTCTCTCTCGTTCTCTCTCTCTGTGTCTCTCTCTCTCTCGCTCTCACGCTGTCTTGTTCTCTCTCGTTCTCTCTTGTTCTAGCTCTCTCTCTCGTTCTCTCTCTTTCTCATTCTATCTCTCTCTCTCCTCTGGCCTCTGCTGTTACGGTGTAAAGTTTATTATTATCTAGTTTCCTCCTTTTTTCAAGGCCCTGATTAAGCTATTTGTTTCAAATTCCAGTGAGTAGTTGTTCATTCTAAAGGTCCAGTCTGTATTTTAATTGTTATGCAATAGGTTTTTTTTTGACATATTGAGTAAAACCGATGGACCCAGGCCTGTTGTGACGTCTTGATTAATCCAGCTTCTATGGTAGTGTTGCTTCTTACTTAAAATGTAGCTAAAAAATAAACCCTGAATTCACTAACTCTACTTGACAAACATCTGCTCCCCCTAAAACACATATAACTGGGCCAACCATACCGCAAAGGCTCATGGGAGCCAGTCCTGCCGTGTCCCCTCATCCTCTGCAGGGTTTATGTTAGGGCGTGGTGCTTAGCAACCCAGTACGAGAGTCGGACATGGCGGACGAGGCCCGAACATCACAAAAGCACAAAAAATGCGAGGATATCTGTCTTTTCCGCGCATGTGCGGGGGATTCTGCGAGAAATTACTAGTTTGGTAAAAACGCGTAAAACTGAGGGATTACTGTATCTCTATACCTCTATGTAACCAATAGCACAAACAACTGTAATATGTTCTATTCATTTATTCATTATAACAAAGGAACACACACTAAATGTATTTAGGAATAAAAGTATGTCAACCTCCAGAACTCACATTAGCCATCTTATGGTGCATGGATCTGTTCTCACACAAGGAAGAATTAGCATAAGCAGGCCCCTTAAATGTGTGTATATATATACACCTCAGGCCAAAAGATGTAGAGTGGTGTGGAGACTATGTTTTCGTGTGAATGGGCTGCCAGAATTTGCATTGTAGGAATCTGCAGAGAAATACTGTCTTAACAGGATGCAAATGTCTGTTTGAGAATCAGTAGGCCTGTCCCACAGGTCGTGATGTTGTCATAGTTACTTCATGGCTCACTTAATTCTTTTGGTTTCATAAATCAAGCTTGGTTTTGTGATCCACTTACCCTGTCGTCAGCACCCTCAAAAATAAAGGACATTCTTTAACTTTACATCCATATCAAGAAAAAATGACACATCAGAAACCAATGAAAAGGAAACCAACAGTGGTTCTCTTGTGGCTTGAATCTTTGTGGTTCCACTTGGCACAATATTCTATGAGCATAGAATATTTAAAACAAAGAATTGTTATGTAAAATGTAACACTGACCATGCTAAGGCCTTTGAACAAAAAAGTATTCAGACGTCTCACAGTTAGATCTTAGCTGTCCATCAGAGACACCCACACAGATTTGCTTCACACCTTCATTAAAGCAGAATTGAAACAGTAGAAGATTCTAAAAATTTATGTAAATAGAGATTCTTAAAAGATTCTGCTTTTTATTCTGATTGATCATTGTTTCATAAATTGTCTGACAGTATCATTTATAATGAAAAAGGTGGTGTTAAATTAGAAAAGTAATTCAAAATCGAGGGATTTTCACAAGTGGTCTTAGACATCTGGCCACCACTGTATTAAAATAGAGAAGAATCTGGGCTTTTCTGTCTCTCACACTCTCTATGCAGTTATCCTGATTGGCATGAGGTAGTTTGGACCATGGATAAGCTCCTTCCTTTGTCCTGGTGCCTTAGACATGGATGACTTAAACTATGTGAAACTGATTCAATAGCCTTGATTTCCCTGGGGACACCTACAGTAACCTTATGCACCAAGTCTTTAAAACTCTGCTCCCCCAACTGGGCAGAACATTTTAACATCCATTGGAAAAATCAGGCTTAATCGGCACTATTTTAGGAAGGCTTTCAGATGTAGAGATTTCAGACCCCCCAATTTCTGACCCTCTAATTCTTGGTAAAGAGCCTGTTTCTGCTCCTCTCATTGCATGAATGTGTTTATCTTTGATCATTTCTTTTGGAAAATTACACAGCTGTGATATGTCTTTAACATTCTCTCGCATCTGCTCGTGTTTTGAAAGAAGATATGGTGTAAAGTTTTTTGGAGAAGAATAGCTGTGTTGGAGCAGGATGTTGCATGAATTTTTTACCATTATCCCCTAAGAGCCACAGCTCCTCTAATTGCTGTACGCTATGAAGCATGGCTTCAAGCTCCCCAGATCACTGTGAAGTCTGAACTCACACTGAAACATTTAACATGCCGGTCAGACTACTGTCAGAATCGTCCGTTCAGAAGTAGCTTTTGGCTTTTTAATCTGAGGTATCAAATCTGCACAAATTTTCTGGGCCAAGAAAGTCTCATAATGCTTGGCTTATGCTTCCACTGTCCCGTGAATACAAATGGCCCTGTCTTCAGAACTTTAGATGCGAAAGTTACCTTCCCTGCTCCTCACCCACACTCTAAATGTCATTGATATATATTGCTGCTTTTCCTGGCTCTCTTCTGAGCGAATACAGATATTCTTAGTGAGGCCCATAAACAAAGCACTCCCATTGTAGCGAGTATTGGATTTCTCGTTATTTATCTGTATGTATTTCGATTTGTTGTAAATTTACGTCTTGGCTAATGAAATGCGGAGGTGAGTTCTCATTCATTTTTAATTGTGCCGCTATAAAACGGAATGGCTGTCTTAGTGCTTTGCGGTGGCTGGCCAGGTGACCTTCCTTCTGATTGGCTGCAGTAGTGGCTCTCACATCCCAGTGTGAAGCTCAGTGCATGTTGTCTAACCCTGCACAAGGTGAGTTAGAGCCATCTCTCGGCTGATTTTTTGCTTTGAGTTGAGAGCTAAAATTCGGGTTACGAGCATTTGTGCTTGCAGTTATTTTGCAAAAATTTGTTTATCCATGTGTCCAAATAAATTACGTGCGAAGGACAGTGCTGAGAAAAAGCACATGATGTGCATTGAATTAAAGAAATAAATGAGAAAATCATGACCAAGGTGTGTGTTGACTTGGCGAATCAAAATATTTTCTAAACAGCAGAACAGCAAATGTATTGAGCCACCCCTCAAAATATATTTGCTTTATATTAAGTTACAACAACACAGCATTTGATATCACCAGTATACTATTCACTCCTGGTCATCTGTAATCATTTGCTCCTGTTTCTCACACACACACAGTGCATATGGAAAATCACAGACTTCAGAATCTTTACATTTTGTTGCTTTGCAGTCTGAAATGAAGACAACACACAAAAACCAAATTTCCAGCTGTATTCACTCAATTTAACTTGAGATGGATAAAGGATCACCCCTCTGTCAGTACTCTGTGGCTCCACCTGAGTCTGTTGGGTCTGTTGGGATTCTTCACTACCAACTTTAAGCATCTGAGCGATATTTGTTGACTCTTCTTTACAAAACTGTTGAAGTTTAGTCAGACTTGATGGTGACTGTTGGTGATCTTCAAGTCATTCCACAGATTTTCAGTTGATAGCTTTCAGCACGAAAGTGACAATTTTGCTCCATCCATTCCCTGCAGCAAGTGCCCCAGCCCTTGCTGCAGGGAAACACCATCCACCTCAGTGCTTCATTGTAGGTATGGGGTTCTTTGGATGGTGAGCTGTATCGGATTCCACCAGATATTCTGTTTGGTGTTGAGGCCAAATAGTTTGATACCTTTTACCACTTGGCCTCAGAAGATTCAAGGTGTGTTTTGGCAAAACTCAATCAAGACTCAATATGGCTTTTCTTGAAGAGTGACTTTTTTCTTGCAACCCTCCCATAAAAGCCATAGTGCACTTGTGATATTGTTATCACATACTCTCAGTGACTGCTCTTTGCCATAAATTGCGATAACTGCTTTAATGTTGCCACATGCCTCTTGGCAGTTAGACAGTTTTCTCTTCGCACTTCAATCCAGTTTGGAGGGACAGCCTGATCCGGGGAGGGTCCTTGTAGTGGTTGTAGACTTTACTGTCCTACTAAGGATTGATAAAGCCTTTGACTTTTTTTGGATGCATTGTGTCTTTCTGAAACTTCTTCCTTGAGATCTTTTGACAGTGCCTTGCCACCAGTAGTTGATTGTTTGCTTTCACTTGTACTAACAAGCACTGGAATGCTAAAGGAATAGCTGTTTTTATGTGCAATAGAGGAGGTGAGTAGCTGCACCTAATTGAATTTGCAAGTACAGTAAACCCACGCTTAATCACGATTCAGGAGACTTAAGTCTCTCATGAATTTTTTCTGAGAACCAAACTAATAATTCGCGGAATCCTCCACACTGTCATGTCTTGTGACTTTACCCCATGAAGAATTGGCATTCAGGCAGGTATCCATTCTTTTTGCTTTTCTTCATTTACACGGTCAAAACAAATACCTGGCATGAGGGCCGATACAAACACAACTGAAAGGCAAAGGTAACAGCTACTGTGAATGATGACGGTGGACCGACACAGAGGTCCACATAAACTGAACTTAAATTGTTGGAGCTATGTGTTGTGTATTTAAGTTCAGTTTATGTGGACCTCTGTGTCGGTCCACTGTCATCCATGTCTTGATCCATCAGTGTATGTTTTGGTTTGCCGTCATCATTCACAGTAGCTGTTACCTTTGCCTTTCATTTGCCTTGTCATCCAGGGCTGGCTTGTGGCTCCTCCCGAGCCCCTCAGTGCACACCGACCTGTCGCCCTCGTCCAGGTCTGGCTTGTGGCTCCTCCCGAGCCCCTCGATGCTCACCGGCTTGTCGCCCTCTTCCAGGGCTGGCTTGCGGCTCCTCTCGAGCCCCTCGGTGCACACCTGCTTGTTGCCCTCTTCCAGGGCTGACTTGCGGCTCATCCCGAGCCCTTCAGTGTACACTGGCTTGAGACCCTCACCGCAGGCCTCCTTTGGGTCTTCACTGAGGCCGTCAGTGTCCCCAATTCCCCCTGGCTGTCCCCTGTCGCCCTCAGTGACCCACCTACCCCCCAAAAAAAAACATTTAGGAGGATTCCCCCTTCCTAATGGTGATGGTTCCCCATCACCTGCCTCCACTGACCCCTTTCCTGGCTGCACTAAGGTGACTACCGTCCCCTTCTCAGTGTTCCTGTGAGGCAGTGGCCTACTCGCTAGGCCCACAGCGGCAGCTACACCTCCCAGAAAACCCAACAACCAGGCTAGTTCTGGAGTTACAGGGCTATTTGGGGCTACCGCACTAGCGTGTGCTATTACTGATCCTGTTAGGGGAATGAGTGGCTCTATTAACTTGCCCTGAACATCGTCTAAAGGGCCTAAATAGTTCTGTTCTTCCCTCGGATCTTCTTGCACCCATTCTAGGCTAGCCCCTACGCTCTCTGTGCTAATTGTAGCTAACCTGGTAGCTGGGGGCTGTCGTCGTGGGGCTGGTGTTGGGGGTTTGCTCGAGATGGGCAGCTGGTCACGTTCGGGTATGGGCAGAGGAAGCCGAAGGCGAGGTGCAGGCACTGGACGCTTTCTTCGTTCCGGCCCGAATGTGTTCTCTGGTCCCACTCCAATCTCTCTCTTTGGCTCCGCGCCAGCCTCGCTCTCTGGCTCTGCGCCGGCCGCGCTCTCTGGCTCCGCGCGGGGCCGCTTTTCTTCTGAGTGGGAGCGTCGGTGTGTCGCGGGGGTTGGCGTTAGCCCCACGACCGCTCCACCACTCCCCAGCCTTGACGTCGCGAGCTGGGAGTGAGGCTCACTGGTCCCATGAAGGGCGTGCCTCAAGAGGCGAGTCGGGGACTAGCCGGAGCGGTGGACCAGGTGGTTGACGGACACAGCGTGAACCCCCACGCCTCTGTTGTTGTCGACCCGGAGACGAGTCGAGTCGGAGACGTGGGGATCAACAATGCGCTCCGGATCAAGGTATGGGGATCTGTCGATCCACCCGTCCCACAAGAAGCCCAGGTCCTTGTCACTGTCCTCCGACTCTCCCCCGTTCAACAGCTCTCGGGTTGTCCACCGACTTCGCCTCGGTGGCTCGAGCTGGGTCCAGCTTGCCTCACTCTCGATTTCACCCTGCAGCAGTGCTGCGGTAGCCACCCCTAGGGTTAGTTCCCTCGGGGCGGAGCTCCAGCTTGCAGGCTCGTAGCCCACTCTGCCTGTTTTGGTATGGTCGGTCCATCTGTCACACTTTACCCTGTGAAGAATTGGCATTCTGGCAGGTATCCATTCTTTTTGCTTTTCTTTATTTACACGGTCAAAACAAAAACCTGGCATGAGGGCCGATACAAACACAAAGGTAACAGCTACTGTGAATGATGAGGGCAAACACTGACGGATCAAGATATGGATGACGGTGGACCGACACAGAGGTCCACATAAACTGAACTTAAGTACACAACACATAATTCCAACAACCAATGACAAAATGCAAACACTTAGTCCTGAGTACCCCAGCAGCTGGAACCTATCCTATGGCTATTGCTTAGCTGGCATACTCAGGATATCAAAATAAAAGTCCCACACAACAAAACCCCAGCGCCCCCCTGTGGCCGCTGACCAGACGTCACACACACCTATGCGGAAACTGCAGATATGCTCTGCATTTTATTTGCTTTGTGATGTCCGGGCCTCGTCCGCCACGACCCTTGTCCTCGTGCTGGTTGTTTGTTTGGGCATGAGGACGAGGGAGCTGTAACGACTGACATGGACAGCATGAGTAACCAACAAGCAGGGTCCTTGGAACAGTCCAATCTGTATCAACACTCCGGGACTTCCCACAGACCAATTAGGCATAGATCTTCCTCACCTGAGTACTAGGGGAGGGACTTATATATATATCATACGAACCGGTGCTCAGTGTGAAGTAAACTGTCTTTGTGTAGTTACTGAGCTGTTCTATCCTGATTCCTGTTATTTCTGTGTATCGGACCTGCCTTCTGTTTTTTGACTTCTCTCTTTGGATTACCTTTACCCAGTTGTTTCATTGATCTTGGATATACTCTACCGGCCTTTTTGACATTGTTTTTGGACTTTTGACTTTCCCCTTTTTGCCTTGCGGACTGTGTCAATCAAATATATATGGTTCTTCTCTGCATTTGGATTCTTTACGTGTCCATTCGTTACAGAATTACTTCGCCTCTACAAGATGGATCCAGCAGAGATCAGGGACGTCCTGGCTGAACAATCACAGGCTATACAAGAACTCGCCACCGCCCTTGCTTCACTACAACGAGCCTCCTCTGCGCCAACAACATCTGAAGCCACAGCTGAACCAACACCAGCTACCTCGAGTGATATCAAGCTTGGATTACCAGAACAATTCAATGGAGACCCCGCTCACTGTCATGGATTTTTGATGCAGACCCAGGAAATTTCAATCAGACATAGACCGGGTTCATTTTCTGATTTCTTTACTTACCGGAAAGGCTTGTGAATGGGCGACTGCGTCATGGACCTTCCAAAGTCCTGTCCTCAACGAGTAACAGTCCTTTGTCTCTGCTTTCCGAAGAGTTTTTGATTATCTTCCGTCTGGAAATTCAGTTTATGATCAACTTTATGAACTTCAACAAGAAAACCGGACCGCCGGCAAGTACGCCCTCGAATTCTGAACGTTGGCCGCTGGGAGCGGTTGGAGTGATGCTCCTCTATTAACCACATTCCACCGTGGTTTAAAACAAGAACTCCAAACCGAGTTGGCTTGTAGAGGTGACATTGCGGATCTAGAACAATATGTTCAACTTCTTCAGCAACGGGGTGGAAAACAAACGGAGGCTCCATCCGTCTTTTCGGGGGTCACGCCCCTTTCCGGTCCAGAATCAGAACCCATGCAACTCGGAAGAGCGCCCCTATCATTTGGAGAATGACAACACCGCTTCAGAGAGCGCTTGTGTTTATATTGTGGGAGATCTGGTCACGTCATTGCCTCCTGTTCTGCTCAACCTTTAAAGAAACAGGTAACAGGTAGCTACCCAAACTATATGTAAACGAAATGTTATATGTAAACATTTAGTTTACATATAGTTCACATATACATATATGTATGTATTGCTATAATATCTTTCACTTGGATGTTATAAGTTGCATTAAGTAGACACAGCTGAAAAAAATGGTTTATTGCGTTTCATATTTTTTCATATTCTGTAGCCACACACACACACACACACACTGCAGTGTGAAGTGCTGACATTCAGTTCCACACGTGTTACCCTATGAAAGGTGTCTTTCATCCAGGTTATTGTCGGGCAGTATCAAACCAAGATATAATGCAAACCATTGAGCATGGCACCGATAAAGGCTAATGGTGTTTCAAAGGCATAAAAAAATCAGTCAATGGCAGAACCTTTATAAGTGAATGCCTTGTGTGCATGCATCTGTTAAATCCCTCTTTCTCACATCTGGACAAGGTTAGTAGGGCTTCAGTGTTGGCATAGCACCACTGCTTCTTGGCTCTGGGTAAAGAGATTCACATAATAAGACAGTTAAAGCCTGAGATAGGCAGTGGCCACCAGATGGTGCGTACACTGACAGACCTTGGAATAAAAACAAGATAATACTTGCACAAGCAAAGCTAGTAGAAACAAACCACCCTTTTTGCGTGTATTGAAGAGCATAGGTAGGTAAACTGGTAGATAAATGTGAGATTGACCTGCATAAATATCACCTTCGACAAGTAAACATTTTCTTATATGTGAACAACATTACAAAGCACAGGACATCAATTAAGACTGTTCATAGCTCTGAAAGATGGTGCTTTGGTGGTGAGGGATGAGCAACTAGATGCTAATCTCTTGAACACTGTCAGCAGCGTCTATTAAGAGTATTGTTCTCCCTCTAATGAGAGCAATTACAGTTGATTGAATCACGGCTGTTAGCACACATAACATGTCCACAGGCAGGTAGATTATGCATTCTAGGGTTTTCACTGTTTAGGCCTAACAGATGGACTCCGGACTCTTACGTCCCTCAGGAGCTGTTGTTGCTTGGGTGTCTTTGATTTTCAAGTGCCTCATGTAATTTTCATACAATTATCAAAATGATTAAGTAGTAGTCATTAACAGGATCAGAAACTAATACAATCTTTTTGGCTGCATCCATTACCAGTGGCAATTTGTGGCGCAGATAGAGCAATAATTTTTCTTTATTGCTGATGCATTGTTGGATCTGTTATCTCAATGCCTATATAAAATTGCCTGATTACAAAAAAACACGAACCGTTAGAATGGAAATAATGGCAAAGGAGCTAATTTTCATTTGCAAGTGATTAATTCAGAAATCAAGGCAGGCGTTCATTCCTTGTAATCTTTTTAATCTGCATCTTGACAAGAAAAACCCCCGAGAAGTGGCCTGGCACTCTAATCAGGTCTGTCCCATTGCCTCGGAGGGAAAAGGGATGCATTTTGATCTTGATTTCACAGCTCTTACCTTTCTACTGTTTACTGTGTGCTATGCAAGTTCACACTCTTAGACCATGTGTCTGACAAATAGCAGGCTATGCAGCTGATATAGCTTTTCATGTCGTCCCATCTCTCTATGCAGGGAGACAATCCGACTGGAGATGGCTGAACTAATCAATTCATTCTTTGAAGCCTTGATGTGTGTGTGTGTGTGCGTGTGTGTGTGTGTGCGTGTGTGTGTGTGCGTGCGTGCAAAGAGCTCTGCAAAAATCTTGTGGTATTAAAATCCAATATATTTGTGCTCTCTGAGCCATTTCACAAAAAGCCTTTCCTTCTAAATCATCAGATGAGTTTTTTCTCTCCTGTGACATACATTATTTTAAATGCAGCTTAACTGGATTTTTGTTGTGCTATTTTCTGTGTTTGAGCAATTTGGGGTTCTTAGGAGAAGCATATCTCTCTCTATCTTTCAGATGTGTCATGCCAATAGAACAGGCTAAGGTCTCCCAATGCTTGGCTGATTGTAAATGATAATTACATAGATTAGTCCATGCAGAACATTGTCTCTGTTAGAAATCTGTGACTTAAAAATACCTTCTGTTTCAACATTTTGTAGCAAATTGCTTTAAATATGAAACAACTACAAAAGCTTCATTCATTTCCAAGGTGGCAATGCCAGGTCTGTGACAGGTTTCAGGTGCAAGAGTTAGGGATGCTCCGATCAAGATTTTTGCCACCGATACCAAGTACCGATTTTTTATCATGGTGATCGGCCGATACCAATGCCGATTCTGATGCTTCAAGTTAATATAACTGATATGTAAGCTCTCTGATCACCATTAGCTTTTTTTTCAGATAAAGTAATACTATAAATATTGCCTTTGTTATATATTTACAGTAATATATTGAATGTAAGTATTGTTTTAACAGAGTACTAAATAATTACAAAGAAGAATTTATTAAATAGTGAACATTGTAATATGCCTTTACAATGGGGTTGAATTGACATCATTAATTGTGATTGGTTCCTAAGATCGGCCAAGTTTAACGAGTACCAATCGAGTCATAAAATGTGATTATCAGACGATACCAATCTTCGGCCGATTGATCGGACCATCACTAGCAAGAGGATGTGTGTTGTATACAAAACTGTTTTATGCCATCATGGTTCATGGCCATGGATAAATGCCCTTTTAAAAGAGAAATTACAAATTCTATCCATTTTACTAATGTCTCATGTGACATTTTTTATGTACCACATTGCAGAATGTTCAATATCTCTTAAGGGATAATTCCACCAATAAACTTTCAGAGCAGTCTAGTGTGAAACACTTTATTCTAGAGAAACTTAACTTCCTTTAATTGTTCACAATGTTGGTGTAAAGAACCAGATGTCTGAAGGCTTTAATGCCTTTGAAAGCTAAATAACAGATAAAAACTACTGCTGATCTCAGATATGCTGAGTGATACCTGAGGAATTGGTTTATTATATTTTTGAAAAGGTTTTGGCCTATAACATATTTTCAGATCCACTAATGGCAGAGCCCTACATGCATTATAAGGCAGAATTTTACCCAAAAATGTTATTAACAAAGATTAATAATTATCAGCAATACGCACATAAATTCAGAAGGCATTGAAAGTTTCATGATGCCTTTGGATAGTAAATAAAGTGGTTATACTTGTGGTGTTTATATTGCAATCACTGTTTTTTATCACCTCCACTGTGAAGAAAAGTTTCTTTGCACTGTTTCCCGTGCCGGTTCCGTGCCGGTTCCCAATTTTGGAACCGGTGCCGCGCTTTTCCACAGAAAACAAATTGTTGCCGGTCCCTAAAACAAGCACCGAACTGGCACCTAAACTCTGCTGGTCTCGTAGCGAGAACCCGTGACGTCACAAACAGTAAGTGGAGAGACAGGTAGCTTTAGAAAAAATATGGCGGAGAGCCAATGTCTGTTAATTTGGAGCGCGGAAGAAATTAAAGCTCTTTTAGCTGTGTGGACGTCAACGGAGACACAGCAGAAATTGGAAAGCACAAAGAGAAATAACGGTCAAGCAGGAGTTCATTTCGGCCATGTTTGTTTCTGTTTTAGTGGGCGTGACCTGTGACGTATTATCGTTTGGCTCCACTGAGCTCCTGTCTAGTGGAAATGCGGCACCTGGCACGGGAACCAGTGCAGTGGGAAAGGGGTATCAGTGACTCCTGTGACACTGATGTTTCATGTTGTTCTCAAGGTTATTTCCCAAGCTCTGTTTTTGAGCCAGAGTGATTTACACTCCTGTAGAATACTTTAGCGAGCGGGTGGACATCATTCATAAACAGTGCTCTCTCTCCATCATTGAGCCTGTATGTTCTTCCCAGTGTTGTTGCTGGCTCTGTCTCACAAGCATAGCACAGTGAATAGGTGATCAGTTTGCGTGATTAGCTGAAGACTTAATATTCTGAATGTTAATTCCAGATGTAATATTGAGAACATATTGCAGCCAAACTCAGTCACATATTGTGCTGAGAGCTCCCATGTCCATACACCTGGTCCTGAGTATTCTTGCAGTGAGGCTGGCCTGTATTGTCCTAACATTAAAGATTCACCAGGTCCTGAGAATACTTAGAATTCAACCTACATCCTCTGGTTACTGGTCACTTAAAAAAAAAAAAGATTTCTATGACATCCTAACCAAAGAGGCATAGCTGTTTCCCTATAGTTGGCCTGCTGACTGTACTGTATAGAGTTTGAATTTGAGGCCTTGGGAAGTGTAGAGTTGCCGCAGGCACAACGTGTTGTAACACAGTTCCCTAGTAGCCCTGAAGCAGAAAGCAATGGGCAGTTGATTCTTCAGTATGAGAAAGTACCCCTCTGACTTTTTCCCTGTGTAATTCTTTACTTCGGAGCTGCCGCTGTCCACCCAGGGTCTTGCTATAGCTACAAGAAAAAGACAGTGTTTGATAAATCTGCTGCTGCACTCTAACACTGGCCTCTTGGATGGGTTGTTAAAGGCTGATGTGTCACCTCCTCCTTTACTGTTAGTGTTTGTCGACAGGCCATCATCACAACTGTCCAGGGCAAAGTAATTTGGAGGAAATGAAAGTGCTGCGTTGGTCATTAACGGTTGGATTCGCAGTTCACAGGCTTCTTATGTGTGAATTAGGACGTTAGGTCACCAGAGACCTTTGTCATGTTCTCTGCTGGTTCCGGCACAAGCTGTGGCATGACAGCAGTTTATTTCAGTGTCATGACTTCGAGGAGGGTTGAAAGTGGTGGGCAAGATCAGGGTGGTGCTCTGTCAGCACCAAAGAGCAGATTGATTGCTTACTTTGTCAAACTTTGTGGAAATGTGTGTGACATTGAACGGATGAATCAGTTTTACCCTGTGCCAATTGGTGTCAGCTTTCAGAACAAAGCAAAGCATATCAAGAGCCTAACAACTCTAGCGGATGAAACGTCTCGAATGATTGTTATGGCTGGTGCCTGTATTGTTTTTGTCTGTATGAGACACAACACTTCCTTGTGTAGTTGTTAATATATTATTAAAACCTTAGCGCTCTTCATTCTGCATGACAAGTTTCACTCACGTTGTCAATAACCCCTAACTCATGTTCCTTCCGTACTGTGATATATTTCCAAACGAAGCACAGAATCACAGAGGGTTTCTGAACTATCCAACCATTTCACATAGGTTGAGGTAGTAGGAACAGAAGGTGAAATAATAGGTGAATAATAAATAATAAAGGTGTTTATTATTACAATGACTGCATGGTACATGGTGATGTAATCAAAACCTAGAAATAATTTTATGGGCAAGCTAATGTGACTACATTACGAAGGAATATGGGAAATGGAAATATCATTGTATTTTATATGAAATGATGATATGGTCATTATAAATATAGTCATATCATATAATTTTCTTTAAAAGACAGTAACTAAGAAGGTAAAAGGTAAAATTTAGATTTATTTATTATTATTATTGCAGTTTTTGTTGCTTTAACTATAAAATTATAAGCAAATGGTCTCTGTTCTGATTGACTGCCCCCTGTTGTGCCTGAAATACTGAATGAGTGGAGCTAAACTGCTGTAGACTAAGTAGGTGACATATGTAAATGCACAGCTTTTCATGACATCACAAAAACAATTTATTCAAAACAAATTGCAAACAAGAAATGTTTTTGTCACTTAGCACTGTATGTACTGATGAGTGAACAGTACATTTTGAAATATAGTGTTAGCATACTACATCAAACTTTTGTTACAGAATAATAAGCCCTAGAATAAATATTTTCTGGACTACCACAACCCGCACATTTCCATATCTTCTGATGTCACACACACACACACACACACACACACACACACATGCACGCACACACAAAAATGTAAACACCTGCATACAATATGACACACAAGCTGACTGAGAGTTATTAACTGACATGCATATTCAGCATCCAGGGGAAGAATATGGATGTGGAGGCTGCAGTAAATCGATAACTATTCACATAAGTGTCGGGGGCTACGCCATACATTTCAAATCAGATTAATTGTCTGGTGGGATGGCTTCCAGTTTTCAGGAAAGACATTGTGTCAAGGTTGATGGATAGAATGTTTCTGCTCCCCTTCACAATTAACTCATATTCCAGGGTATTTAAATCACATTCGGGAACCAATAAAGCAGCACTCTCGATTAGGCTGCATTGGGAGCTTCCTGTGTGTGTTGAGGCTAGCACATACCTCTACAACCTGGCTGTGCTGAAAGAACCTCTACTTTAGGCAGAAAATAGCATTGCTCTTTTCTGTTGTCAACAAAACATTTCCTTAATGAAGCTTAAAAAGACATTCTGTATGGACATAGTTGTTCTGTTGTTGGATTATTGAGTTAATTAAGTTCACCTGTGATTTGATTATTTCATCGTCAGTTGTTAAGTGCTGCAAATAAGTTTGACATGTGTTCGTATGTAACTCGCACATTATGACAATTATTCTATTCCAAGCCTCATATCAGCATGATCCATTCCCCAGCTGCATTATCTCCAGAAAAAAATAATCAATTTGCTTTCGTATGGAAGGTTTTGACTGAGGCATGCTTTGTTTTTAAGGCTAATCATTTTCAGTGAGTTCTAACTAGCATAGCAGCTAGACAAGGGGGCTTCTTGAACTTTGGTCAGATATTGCTACTAATTGCTGTTATTGCTGAGCTAAACCCAAGGTCATACTACCATCGGGGTATAATGCAGTCTGATTGATCAAGAACAGCTTGACTTTCATTCTGTGATTAAAGTGTCCAGCTGCTGGCGTGACTCCGGGAACACCGACCCTCGCCCCACCACCCACTGACTCACCCCCCACTACTGCGCCACCATCCTCCACTATCTCACAGCACTAGACACAGGAACAGAGCTCATAGAGCAGCATGCTCTCTAACTGCAGTACCCAGACTGCTTCCACCAGCATTTGCATTATGCAGAAGCGGAATGTGTTGAGACAGTGCTGAGCTGGACTAATTGTGTTATTGCTGCATGGTGCAGTCGAGCCCTTGGACAAAGCCCATTCACATGGACAGTGTAGCACCACAAGTCATTAGCCTTGCTGTGAAACCTGATGTTTGTCAGCTGGAAAAAGTTACAATGCTTAAGAGTAGGCTTGCACAATATAGGCTTGAACCTTGAATAGTGAAACTCAGTGAGGTGTTTTGCTGGAACTGAGCTGATTCGTTGAAGGAATGTCACGAGTGCCAGACTTTCATGAGTGCCATACTTTTCTTTTTATTTGACATTTTCTAAAATGCTTAATGGCAAACATTTGCTTCTCTGAAATCTCACAATCGTTTCTCTATCTAAATGAACAGTTGGTACCGTTTGTAAGACTGAATCTTTCCATAACCTGAAACTACTGCAGTCTTGTCACTGTAATTGTCTCTGTCAGATGCAACCTATTGAGGATGTTACTGCCGCCAGAAGAGAATAATGCCGGAGTAATATAAAACACTGGGAAAGCCTAATGATGTGCCTAAGGTGGCCGTTATGGTAGTTAAGAGAATGGTTTGCAATTATCACATAGAGACAGGATCTACCGGGCTTAGTCTCTGCAAAAATGCTACAAGACAGAAATGTTGCAAATCCAGACCACCGCACAAACGTGTGTGTGTGTGTGTGTGTGTGTGTGTGTGTGTATACAGTGAGCCTCAAAATTATTCATACCCCAGGCAAATTTTCACTTAAAGCAAGTCAGATTTAGACGGGAAATGACATAGGTGTATGCAAAAACATAATACAATGATGTACTAAAGACATCATTGAGGAAAAAAA
>JBBJLR010000145.1:9493338-9507731 GCA_037577145.1 Brachypetersius gabonensis
TGTGTGTGTGTGTGTGTGTGTGTGTGTGTGTGTGTGTGTGTGTGTGTGTGTGTGTGTGTGTGTGTGTGTGTTATGGTAGATTCTGAAATCATACATATCGTATATAATATATGACATAACTGTGGATATGCCAACACATATAATATAGTGTTTATCTCTATGTCTGTTTTTTGCTTAAAGGGTATTTCCTTAAATAGATTAGATTCAACTTTATTGTCATTACACATGTACAAGTACAAGGCAACAAAATGCAGATGCAACACCTAGGTTGCCTAAGAAGACACACTGACCATTACCATATTTGGTTGGAGGCTATCCTGGTAGCCCAAGCTAAAGAACTAGACCTCAGGTTTCATTACGATAGGAGTTTACCCCCAAGAGTACAAGGGAGAGACCTGAACAGCCTCTAAGGATGGGTCCACCCTGTTATGCTGTGTGATTTGGCAAAATAAAGGAGACTGCCTATATAATCCTCTGTTGTATAATTTTGCTAAAACCTGACGGTGCTGACAATTTTCAGAGGCCAAAATGTAGCTGTATCCCTACTAATAAGTAATTACTAACTACCAAAAGTAAAAACTAACTACCAAATAAAGAACAGCATTGGTTATTGCGACATGGATTTTTGGACTGCAGTAAACTGGAAGATGCCAGCAGCAAATGTGACCTGATCTGAGTCGGAAGTCGGCGTTCTATTTACTGAGAAATGGGCTGATTATGTTGAAAAACATAAAAAATATCGATTTTTCTTTTTTGGTCTTATATAAAAGAAAAGGTCTTCAAAATGAATCTCTCAAAGTTTCATCATAGAAATAATTGCGAAAATGTACTTAAATGGCCATTTAATCTGAGTTGTAGCTCTCAAATCTTACAAAAGAATGTCCAAAATAAGTGCTGTTTTCACCTCTCCTCTGAAACATCACGATCTCAGCTGTCCAAGTATGGTGTTAAAATGTCAATCCCTGATCTTTTTAAACCTATCAAAATACCTAAATCATGTACACAAAACCTTTTCAGTTGCCAATAGAAAGCCCTGTTCACAGCCTTGTGTCCCCCCCCTCGACAGATTAGCAGTGTGCTGTGTAGCCTAATGCTAGCGTTTTTTTTTCAGCATATATCTCCTCACAAAGATCGGGTTTAACATTTGTATTTTGGGTCAACATCATCGAAGTTGTTTAGAGTGAGGTGTGTCATGTTGTGTGATTGCTATTTGGTATAATGTCTTTGTCAAAATAGCAATAAATAGCATGTAAAATAGCTAAAGCTTAAACTCAGTGGACGTCTCCAGTTTGCGCTCTGCTGTCGGCCAGCAAGACTGAATCAAGTTGGTCAATGAGTTCTTTGGCTCTAGTCTTCAGTCTGATTTAATGTATTTTTCTAAGTATCTAAACGCCCGTAGTAAAAATTATTTTTTTTAAATACTTTGAATGCTATGGATTGTTAAAGATATCAACAAAAAACTGACAAAAACTTTAAATGCGATTTTCTCGGTTTTTCAGTTGGAAAATGGTGCTGCGCTACCACAATTCAAACGATTGTAACTTGAAAACCGTTTAAGATACAGTTTTGACCAAGATATAATTTTAAAGCTTATTTTCTCGTCTTTAAAACCTCAAAACCTCCTAAAACCTCAATTTTGAATTTTGGGTCACTGTGACTCATTTTGCCAGATCAGGTCACAAATCATCTCTTAAAACAGATTTTTTTTGCCAGCAACTCCTTACCACAGCTCTGGTGCACACAAACCAAAATATGTGAAACTGAGCCTGGGAGAGCAGACTGCTCATAGAAAAGCTCACTTTCTCTCTCTGCCTCTCCCTCTCACTTGCTTACCCACTGCTGTGACTTATCTCAGAGCTCTCAGGCAAAGTGTGTAAGTAAATAAACTAAATGAAGTTTTTTTCTGCATAGTTTGTTGGCGGGTTGGACTTCAGCTTTCCCAGTCTCCTGTCGATGAAATGATTTGTTGATTTGATCATAACCTCCCATCCTCCTATGCTATACTATAGCAAATGCTAACAATGTTTGGATGATTTGCCAAATTCCTAATTGCATTTCTCACCGACACTTACCATCAAACTCACTCTCGGATGAACACAAGTTTGAGTCCATAATCAAACTATCTGTGGTGGGGGCATTTACATTGGCATAATTACACCACTGTCAATCACTGCACAGTCTGAAATGCGCACACTGTCCTGATAAGGTAGAGAAATTGAGTTTTTTCATCATTTTTACTCTATTTGCATTACTTTTTAGTAGCAAAATTTTGGCCTCTGAAAATTGTCAGCACCATCAGGTTTTGGCAAAATTAGGAAACATTGATAAAAATGTTTTCTGCAAAAACGTAAGTACCATGTCTGCAATAAGATATCAAATTCTAACATCTAACAAATCATTTGAACAATGCCGATGAAATGAAATGAGAAACTGTGAATAAAAATGCTGTTTGTTCCCTTCGTTCTCCAGCTCTGGAAAGTGCAGACGGGTTCAAACAAAGCAACAAATAAACAGTGAAACACAGAAACACAGTCTGCTGCAACGGAGACCTATGATCTTAGCAGCCTTTAGCTTACATGCTTTTTTTAACATGGAACAATTTAATGAAAATCTTTTGTGGAATTCACAAGTGAAATAATTCAATACTGAGAAACGTCTTTTGGTAATACATCTCTTGTTTTGAATGTTGTCAGTGCCAGCATGCGTGTTTGTTTGATCCTACTGGGGTTCATGATTATTTCTTGCTAACAGCACCCCTGCTGGATAAACGTTGACTACATACAGAACAAATATACCTGGCCAAGGAACACTGAATGAAAACACTGTAGTTATATTTGACTAGCTCCTGATTATTCATCCCATTACATTACCTGCTGCCCCTTTTTGTGTAGCTGATTTAGAGTACTGCTAATTTATTCAGCTAAAAGGTGTATTTTAAGATGATTCATTTGTGTGCTGTTTGGCATCACCTGTGGTCTCTTTCTCCACCTTTCCGGTTTCTCCGCTTCAGTACTTTTTGCATGCTGTGAATGTGTGCAAAATAACCTTAGACCCTGTATAAGGATATATAACATGCACAAGCTGTTCAAAACTGGAACAAAGACACATTTCATAATTAAAACACTAAAGTGTATCCACCAAGTTTTTACACTGCCGGATTATGATTAAAGCACAGCTCAAAAACAAAATGCAGCCATTCAGCGTGCATAAGCAAGGGCTTAGTATTGGAAGGCAAGGAAAGTCACAGTGCCAGTGAGGATAGAGAGTATCGGAAAAAAAATGGATTCCGAGACCCTACAGAGAATACTGAGGACAGCTGGGAAAATCATCCGTCTCTCTCCTCACTGTCATAGACATATACACCACACACTGCATCCGCAAAACCTCCAACATTGTGTGTGACCCCACACACTCCTCCGACACCTCCTGCTCTCTCCTCCTGTCAGGCAAAAGATTCTATAGCATACCTCCGCTGCGAGAACAGGAAACAGATTTTTCCCTCAGGCCGTCAGACTCCTTAATGCGAACTGAATCATAACTGTACCCCCAACCCCCCCACCCCGCACACACACACACACACACACACACACATCTTTGAACTGAAAGTCTTCCTTCTCTTAGCACAGTGCCTGCACACACGGAACTGTTCTGACTGAAACAAACAACTTATGCCTCAACCGCCACAGTAAATTCCCCTGTATGTATTATATACTGCAATTTTTTGTCCTGCCATTATTTTCACAATTATTATTTATGCTGTCTACCTCTGTATTTGCATTTTTGCACACTCAATGACTTTGTTGCTAGAATACAGTATCCGTAATAAAACGTTATCGTAAAACTTATAGCTGCTTTTGCCTACTGGACTAAATATGGTCTTGTTGGTTTTGTTGCTCTTGTGTTTCTCTCAAGCTTTCTCTCTTGCTCTCTTTGCACCAGAAAGTAGGACCCTTCATGTACACGACAGATGTGCAGTCTAGCGGCATTTCATGTGTGCTCGATCTTGCATTGCATAGTAAGCTAATACAACTTTTTTCTCTGATGATCAAATGCCGAGGTGCTAGTCTCAGGACCGAGGCCTGTGTCACACAAGCTGCTTTTGTGTTACATGTGGCAGCATGACTTCTTCAGCTTGCAAGCGTTGGGCTTTCGTTCATAGGCTGCTTACACTGCAGGATGAAACAGCGGGCTACTGGAAGTTCGCACAGCTTGTTCTGCAGGAATCCTTTTTCCGAATACATAAATATTTTAAAAGATCATTCGTAAAAAAGATTGTTGACTGGTGATTGGACAATGTTTTCAAGTTTGTACGTCTATTCAAGAGTCCACATGTGGCATAAAGTGCTTAATACGTATTGTGTGTGCATTTCTGATGTCTTTTATTTTGTGTTGTTTCATTTTCACTGTTTTTGTAAAACAACTGATTGCACAAGCTGCATGAATATCTTAACTATTAGAAATTATAAATTAGCGTATTAGTGAAACTTGATTTCAACAAATACAAATGATCTAAAACTGCTGTTTGGTCTCCTACACGCTCACAGTTTGCTGTGCTTTTGCTCAGTGCGCCTCTGCTGCTTGGCCATTTTCTGGCCCCCCAAGGCCTGTGCGACTTTTTCCCACCCACTTGTGGGCAGAAACTATCCTGAAAGTACTAAGTCCATTTGTTTCTAAGACCTAAAATGAAACATATTTTAGGATTTTTTGTGTCTGTGGGCATGTTTAAGACACCAGTAGCGGTTATTAAATTACAATAAATTACATTTAAAAATATTTTTAAATTACAATAACTTTGGTTCTGTGTCACATAGGAACACCAAACAAAGCACAGCGTGACGTCTGAGACCTGGAACATCAACACATACGTTCATATAAGGGGTTTTGTCATCTGACGGCACTTTTGTTGTACTTCCGGCTTGAATCTAAGGATGAACCTGGTAACCAGAATTAAAAGCCAGGCATCCTGTGTCATTCATCCCATGAAAAGATACTAGTGAAACACAACACAAATACATTGACAGCATACTCGCAGTAGTCCTGATTGCCTCGTACCATGCCTGCGCCCCCACACTCCCCCATTGTCCTCCGTTCACACTGCACATTGTTCTGGACCAGAGTACGCTAAAATCATCACATAACGTCGTTCCATTTGTTTATGTATACTCAATTTCCAGTAAACACTGTACCTCTGTAGACCAAATTCATCCCTTTGCCAGGTAAATGGGACAAACGTATTTGATGTGTACCATGCCTGAGTCAGTGTGAATCACTAGCCAAACAAACTGGACTTTAGGGGTCAAACAGGCTTGTTCATGGTAGAGACTGCCTAGTGTGATTTCACCCTGAGAGTTGAAGGCTAACGAAAAATCTCAAGTGTGCGAAACACAGCTATTGAAGTTGTAAACGTCAGTTCCATATGATTGATAATTTATTCTCTGCAATGACATTCCAATGTACTACAACCACTGTGTATAATGGGAACATCAAAGAGAATAAGCTAATGTTTTCTTTTGTGTGTGACAGAAAGAGCACATGTGTGGAAAGTGTGGACTAGTCTCAAATGAAGATGTGGTAACGATGATAATGTGGTAAAGTGTTGCTTAACAAGACTATGCTGAATTTACCAAAAAAATATATTCAAGTTAGTGTTTTCACAGTGCGAATGAGTGAGGATTTTGTGCGCTGGTGTGTGTGTGTAGAGAAAGTGTGGAATATTTTACAGATATGTGAGTCCCTTTCACTGACCAAGCTGTAGCTGTGTGTAAAAAGGTGGTCAATCCATTCTGATTCACACAGACGAGAGAAAAGGAAATGCCAGCTGCACAAGGTCATCATAGCCTTCCACACTGTAAACTAATCACAGAGACGTCCAAATAAACAGGGCTCTCATTCGAAGGTGACTGCACAGATACCTGAGCAAGAGAAACTCATAGGTCTCATAGGTCTTGAGGTTTTAGTAGTCAGTAAGAAAACATGGCATTTGGTACATACCTGACAGGACATCCTCGTCTATAGGGCTGTAAATAAAGTCTTGTCTCCACTGCAGAGACACAGAGAATGTTCGGCCAATGCTTCTATGTGTGTCAGTGTCTCTTTTCTCAAACCAGAGTGCAACAGTAGTGTAGGGAAAGTGACAGAAGATGACGCAGAATTCAGAAGCACTGATCCTGTCATTGGCAATATTATACATTGCATTATTTATAGATCCCAGCTGCAAAACCACCTTGTATTATCACTTATGGAAGTAATAACACCAGCTGAAGTTCATGTTCAGTGCAGCTGATGTACTTGTGGGAATCTTCTAAAAGTAATAAAAATGAGCAACTTCACTTTTTAGACAACTGGGTCTGTTTTTACAGACTACCTCAGGAGAAGGAGAACTGAACTAGAATCAGTTTGTGACAGTGACCATCATAAATACAGTGCAGACGTATCGTACCTCAGCCCTCATCATGACTGCTTTGTGTATACCAAACACCAATGTTGTCTTAAATGGCTGTCACTAGTAACATTAGCCTCATAACTCACACTGGAATATTGGGTAAATTGTTTTTTCCAACTGTTTTTAACCAGACGATTCTCTCTTTGCAATTTAAAAAGCAGTCAGTCACATGTACCTTTTATTTAAGACAGATCGAAAGTGTTTAGTTACTTTTTGGCCTTTGTTTTTGGAGAAAGATACACAATATTTGAACCCATGTTGCTCAGCACTGAGTTTATATTGTTGAAAAAAAGAGCAAAGATTGAGGTACACTTAAACCTTTCAAATAAGACAGATTTAACGTTGCAGCTGTGTGTGAAAAGGGAAAGCACAAATTTGGTCACTTGTCATTCTCCACAGCCCTCCAAACCTTAAATAAAGAGATTTTTTTCTCTTCCCTAAACCATCACTTTAGCCCAATGGAACAAACATGCTTCCGAGAAAAAGAGCATAGCTATTGGATGTATAGTTCAAAAAGAGTGCAGATAAAGACTGTCTGCAATTTCTCTCGTTATCACACCTCATTTCACCTTCAAACGGTGAGGATCTTTCCCAGTGCAGCAAACTTTCCAACAACGTTTTGCATGTGCGCAGTCTCTCAGAGACGTCACCTTTGTTGAAGCTATTGATCTCTTCTCTCATTATCGCCCAGGCGACTGAAATAGCAGCGTGCACCTGTTCCTCGTTCGCAGCTGAGAGGAGATTCTGCTTGTTTGACTTTGCTGTTGAGTTTGTAGGCAGTGGCTGTTACTTCAGTGTAAAAACATTTGTATCTGGCTGTTGATGATACCCTCGCGTGAGCCTCTGGGCTAAATGACATTAACTCTATATTTGCTGTATATCACCTACATGTTCTGAAAGATGCTCAGAAAAAAAAATGTGGATCTCTCTGCCACACAGCAGAGCTGCTTAAAATTTTTGGCATTGGCATAAACTTTGAGGAAAATAAAAGCTTTGATCGATACAGAGCCTCTACATCATGTGGGGTTCTTTAAACTATGGCAATGGGCTGCAATAATGACATCAAATACATCAATAATGTTAGCAGTGAAAAATAGTTGGGAATGAATCTCATTAATGAGTTGGCTTGACAGTGCTAATGCTGCCTATTTAACATTACATCTCTTCATCAAAAGAAAATACTGAAAACACCACTTTAACAATTTCTAAAAAATAATTTCCTATAGATTGCAGATCAAATCAAGCTCACCATCAGCAGCAGGACTAATTTGTGCTTTAGGAAACTGCATCCACTGCAAAAGCTCAGCACTATGAATAAACAAAAATACTAGTCAAAATTCAAGTCAAAGATACACAGATTATGTAGACCCCCCACTAAAACAGTTGAGCAATGCATTTCACAAGACTTATGAATGTGGGCTGTGGCATCTGGCGCTAAGATGTTAGCAGAGGATCCTATCAGTTGAGAGGTGGCGCCTCCGTAGATCAGACAATTTAGAGGCCAGTTCATCACCTTGAACTCTTTATGTTTCTCAATCCATTATTGAACAGTTTTAGTTTATAAGAGTGCATTATCCTTTTGAAAGAGATAATTGACCTTAAAAAATACTGTTATCATGAAGGGATGTACTTGGTCGGCATCAATATTTGAATAAATCGTCTGTGGCAAAATAACTTGGACATGAATCTCAGGACTTAATGTTTCCCACCAGAACATTTTACAGTGCCTCACACTGCCACTACTACCACTGCCTGTCTTCTTCCCACAATGCACCCTGGTGCCATCTCTTCCCCATGTAAAGGACACTCACGCATCCAGCCGTCCACATGATGAAAAACAAAACTTGATTCATTCGAACAGGCAACCTTCACCCATTGCTCTGTTTAGGTCTGATGCTCACATGCCCTTTGCAGGAGCTTTTGGCTGTGGACCCTGGGCACTCTGATATGGAGCAAGCTGTGATGCTCTGTGTGTTCTGACACCTCTCTATCATAGCCAGCATGACATTTTTCAACAAACTGCGCTACGGTAGTCCCTCTGTGACATCTGAACAGACGGGCTAGCCTTCGCTCACCATGCACACTAAAGCTCCTGATGCCGGTACACCATGTATGCATTTTTCCTGCTTCCAGCAACCCAACATCAAGAACAGAATGTTCACTTGCTGCCTAAAATATCCCAGCCTTTGACAGGTGTCACTGTAAGATAATCAGCGTTACTCACTTCACCTCTCAGTGGCTTTAATACTATGGATGATTAGTGTAGAGCATCTTTTCAGGTGTTCTGCTTCAATTTAGTGGAAGAAAGGTAAATGATGTTGGGACGAGGGGAAGAGTAAAATTTTGAAATCGGTTGTCTAACCTGCACCGCTAAATTGTGTTATTTTGTTGCCATGGTTACGCTTTGAAAGTGTAATTTTTCCTCTGTGTTCTGGCCGTTGTCTGTGTTCCTGTGTGAAGGCATTGTTTGAGATGGCTGATAGCCAAGCTTCTGTGTGATCAGTAATATCAGATTTGATTGTGGCGTTACCAGCCACACAGAAACTAATTAATTTAGCTTTGCTTATCAGTACATGAAAAACCTTTTTGTTCTTTTATTGTTTTTGCACCTTTCACATGGACAAAAGCACCATGTTTTTAAGCAGGGAATAATGAAGATGCTGCTTTGCCCTGGATAAAAGTTATTTTCTCTTTTTGTGAATGTGGTTTTCTGATAATGTAGGTGTTTCATGTTTGGAAGAGTATGATACAAAAGAAGCAGCTGTGGTAAGTTAATTGATAAATTGATTATGGAAATGATTGTTCACACACGCGAACCCACTCTCTCTCATCTGCAACAATGGCTCTTTAAAGAGGTAAAAATGACACTGCTTCAAAGAATCCCTTTTGACATCTTTAGTTTCAGGAGTGCTGGACGCAGTGTTCTTAAAGAGATGGCAGGGCCCTTTTCTGTGCTGTGCTTGTTGTCAATAAGCAAATCAAAATGTCCTTGCGCTGGTGTGCCGGTACTTAAGCAGACAAGGCTGTGCTAATTCAAGGCTGATGAGACTGTCTGTGTGCATGGGCTGACTGACAGGTGATGGGCATAACTAGTAGAGAGCAGCCAACTTTTATGCAGTACTTAAGCGGCTGTGCAGGAATAAGGTTAATTACCCACCTCTAATAATGCGCTGTTTTCTATAGCAATTAAGATTGCTTCAATCACGGCAGCCTTAATTGAGTGTAGTTGCTAGTTTTAAAGAGATATAATTATCTGTGATTCACTGAGCATTAGGGGTAAATTCAGCCGGCATCTATTTAGACTACTGGTGGACGTCTGGTGTATCTCCCAGGTGATGCGCTCGCTATAGCCTCCTAATGCACTGTTAGCGTCATTGTGAATATTATTAGCTGATGTCCGGGAAATGTATTGTATGTTGCTTGTTTCATTGTCAGCCGATTTTCATTTTCTCTGGGACACATTATCGGCTCTTAACCCTTAGAAAACACAGCTCATTGAAACAGAACTAGACATTTGTTTGGAAGGCCAGTTATTTCTGTACTTACAGCCTTGCTTCGAAGAAAGAAAAAACATTCTGCACATTTTTCGCCGCTTTTCTTTCATTGTATGACATTGATAGAAAATTAGTGCTAACTGATCAAATCAATAATCAAATATAAATCTTAACTAATGTCTGACTCATCCAATTATATCATTATGCAATTACATTTAAGAATTAAGATTTAATATTTAAAGTTAGCAGTTTTGTAAAATGTTGTACAAATATCATTATACTTCTAGATTTTAATGAAACGATGGTTATACAAAGTAGACAAAGATGATTCTGTGGTGCCTAAAATACTATAAAAACTATGAAAAGAATCATTTTATTTAGTGTTTTTGCTCATTGCACTCCACTCAGTCCAGTTACACAAGACTAATTATACTGTCATCATTGAAACACATAACTGTTTGTTGTTTTTTTTTTACCTCAAACAAAACCAAAATATGCTCAGGAAAGCATATTGTGACTTCTTTTGTTGTAATTTATCACCCAGCCAGGAAGCAAGACAAATAAAAAAAACAATATTCAAAGACATGGATTTGACATTTAACTGGACCTCCAGTTAAATGTTAAGCTTCCAAGAACCTTTTATTTCTCCTGAGATTAAGTGGGCTTAATCAAACAGCTTTTGCAGGTTCTTACATATTTTGCTGTTTTGACTGTGTGTATACTTTTTTCACAGTATATGCACTGTGTGGTTTTCTCATAAAGGCATATAAATAGTATATTATGATAATACTTTATTGTATAATAAAAATAATGTTTGAATCACACATCATCTTGGTTTCCATCTAGCTTTTCATTTGAACATCCCTCATTATCCAACAATAGGAACAAAGGCTTTGGTGCTAAAAGGATATTGCTACTTGATGCTACTTGTCACGTTGTTCAAAGATGAGGTACCAAGATGTTTATAATAGATGAAAGAGAATATTATCCAGTGGCATATTCAAGTTTTAAGACATTAAACACCTTGAATGACAACAGATGGTAAAACAAAAAGTAAGTGAGTGAGTAAAGTTATTATTTATAAAGTGCTTTTCACAGACAGGGAAGTCACAAAGAACTGTACATAAAAATGATAATAATAGTAATCATACAAATAAATTAATACGTAGTATTAATTGCTGGATGACATGACAAAATATGTGCCAAATATGTCAAGTGTCCTATTTGAATACTCACAGAGCTCAGAAAGGGTGTATATTAACTGATCTTTCAGATAAAATTTCACATTTAAATATCATTTTCTCACTTGCCATATAAGTGCAGATGAGAGAAAGGTTTTGCACTGTCCTTTGGCAATGACGACTGAAGAACCCCAGGATTCTTCCTAAATACACTTTTAGGAGTTGTGCATGAGCAAAACTTCAGATGTTTCTCTTAAATCTAACTTTAGATAGGATTTCCTAATAATTCCAACACGTATGTTGAATGTAATATGAGCTTAGGTGCTACAATCTGTGTGTTTTGGACTTGTGACAAGATAGTGGCCTTCTGGTAATTAATGCCAAAAATAGTTGGCTGAAAATGTGATATTTCCTCACTTCATTAAATGGTTTTTATATCAGCTAAACCCAGAAAGCATTCTGCTGGATGACATGACAAACGTGCCAAATATGCCAAGCGTCCTATATTTAAGATAAAATTTTGTTGTTCTTCTCTAGTACAATGAGTTCTTTGTACTAGTATGTTGCTGACACAGATTTATTAAGGGTTGCCCTTAGAGAAATGTATTATGTTGTAAGAAACCTTCCTTGTTTTATTGGACAGTTGTATAAGAAAGGTGCACTTCCAGTGACATGTTTAGGCACCAGGCAGCACTCTATTGCAATAACTGATAATATTAGACTCTTAAGCATTCTTCTACTTTTTAATTGGATGGCGAACATCGCTACCCATCCTCTAAAATGAGCAAAAACCAAGCCGGTGGTCGGGTGTTCTGGAATTTTACAGAGCTGAGGTTGTGTCATCTCTCATTTCTGCAAAGGAAAGCAATGCTTCTCCATTTAAAGCTTAAACTACAATCATTGGCAAAGCACAATGGAACGAATAGGTGAACCGACAGAACTCTGTTCCAAAGAAGGCTGGTTAACTCTCAAGAGCATTTTAGGCAAACAATTTTTTTTGAAGGACATTTTTTGGCTTGCCATTCGATGAAGCCTTGTCCCCACAGCGTTGAGGTGAGGATAGAATTTCTTATAATTAAAAACTTATCTGTTGACCATGCTGTTATTCAATTAATGCAGTGACGAATTGGAAAGTCAAATGACTCCAGGTGTGAAGATACTGTGTACGTACTCATTTCAAGTTGAAATGAATATGTAGATGCAGATATGCCTTGCACTGCTTGTGCAAGAAGCTGCAAATGCCTGAGGAAAGGGAAGGAGTTCTGAAGCTGCACTGAAAGGCAGTTCTCCGAATTAGCTTGAACTATTTATCCGTGTAGGGAGCGGGAGACAAGGGAATAGTAAAATTGAATCTTAGAGAAAACCAGTAGATCAAAGTCAAAACCAAACCAGGAAGATTGTCTTTTTTTTCCAAAAGAGAGAGAGAGCGAGAATGAGTGAGCAAGAGAAAGGAATCAGAGAGCTGGAGAAAGAAAGCGAGAGAAAGAAAGCGAGAGTGCATGGGAGAAAGAGCATAGAAGAGAGCAGGGAGAGAGAAAGACAGAATGAGAAGGTGAAAGAAACTCCACTGAGATGTCCAAAGCAAGCTCTTTTTTTCCCCCATTTCACATTATTCCTGCGTCCACATTCCTGTAATGTTTCATCTCATCTATATATCCGTCACAAACCCTCGACATGCTACCCTTTTGTATTACAGCCTCTTCTGTTTCTTTGCAGTGTGTCGAGACATAAGGATTTGATTAGTGCTGTAGATATCAGCTCATTTGAATGGTTTATTCACTTCAGTAAAATCCCAGGACTCTTTGTAGTGCTTTGAGCACCAGATGAACAAAGTGTGGGAGTTGAAAAAGGAAACACTGTGTTCTGGTGCATTGTGGCAGGATTAACCAGGCTTGTAATAGTGCAGATACGCCAGTTCTCTTTATGTCAGTGCTTTGAAAAGCCAATCAGTATGGGTAGCTTACGTCACTGGCAAGTCTTCAGTGTTTTTCTCTTTTTTTGTGCCTGAAAACCTAATGCAGTTCCATGGTTTAGCCACAAAGATTTTAACCACAGTTTGTCAGTTCAATACCTATCAGAATCAGAATCAAACCACCTTTTATAGCTTGTTATGACTACACAGAGACTACACAGATATAAGTACAGTATAACATATAAAGTCTAAATACATCCAAAATATGAAAATACACTATACCATATAAATGATAAAGATAAGTGACTTACAGTTAAATTAATTACTAATAACACAAATGGAGGTTAGGAGTATGTTACTGCATACAACAGAGATACATTGAATTGTCATAAGCAATAATATTTCACATGGTAGGACTATTGCACATAATGAAATGATTTAGCACCTGATAAGAACATCACACAATATGATACTGCACTCGTTAAGACTATTGCACAGAATAAGATATTGTACATAATGGTAAAGTTTTAGCACCTGATAAGAACATTGCACAATATTGCACATGGTAGACTGTTGCACATCACAGCAAGATAATAATGCATATAGTGATGCACATAATGATAGTGATTTAAACCTGATAAGGAATTGTGAAACAAAGTAGCATCAGGTTATTGCACAGATTATTGTGTGAATGTGCAACAGAGGGCAAAACCTTTCACGTGTAAACAAATGTTTTATTGTTTGAGACACTGTAATAATACACTCTGAATTTAGGTATTTTATAAAAAGGCAAGTCATTTGCTACAGTCTTTCATTAGTTAAAACTAATTTTTGCCTGCATTTTGTAACAGATCAAAGCAGTTGTTATGAAGTAGGATGTCAAATCGCAGTGACAAATCATTGCAAGACTCTTAACATGGTATTAACATGGTATTGAAACCATCTATAACTGGTACTTAACCAGTTTGCCACTGGTCAACAACAAAATATTAGTAATATGCCATAAAAACAGTACTGCTATCAGTATTAATGCACTGTTAATGCAGTCTAACATATCTGGCATTTTGAAATGGCTGATACTAGATCAGACCAGTTGGAGAGATGGGAGCAACATCACGAGTAAACATTTGTTAACCAGACATTTGTAGCAAACAATCCTTCCTCATTAGCCTATTATATACAGTCCCTGACTTGTCGCTTATCTATTTTGTAGAAACACCTGCTATTAACCTGACTTTTGATTAATCAATTGGTGTTAGAGATAGCTCATATGAAAAGCTAAAACCCTCCCAAATGATGTTTAATGCATTGAAATGAATTAGTTTCACTGAAAAAAAGATTTATCATTTAATCAAGACAGAAAG
>JBBJLR010000145.1:9529806-9547806 GCA_037577145.1 Brachypetersius gabonensis
GTGTGTGTGTGTGTGTGTGTGTGTGTGTGTGTGTGTGTGTGTGTGTGTGTGTGTGTGTGTGTGTGTGTGTTTGTCTTCCTGGGCACCCTTTTAGCCATATTTGATGAAGGCAGAGATTGTTGGTTAACTACTCCTCCATGTTTGCTGCAGACTAAATCTGTTACATTACACTTGACAGCAGGCTAGGAGATGAAACGCTTCTAATGTGTTATGGGTTACAGATTTTTTTTGTTTGTTTGTGAAAAATCTTATGTAGCCTACATTTCTTATGACGGTACAGAGCTGTGTGTTCAGTGGGCAAAGGCAGGCCAGCTGTCACCTTAGGCTATAGATTACTGGTCATTAGAGCCCAAAATGCAGGGCTAAAGGTTAGCAGCGTTTGATTACACACTCATAGCACTTCTCCGATGAGATGACCAACTGGCACATGAAGGCGGCCTTCGCGGTTGGAGGGGATGGTTTCACATACAGACGCAGAGCTGCCAACTGTTCTTCTTCACACAACTGACCCTGCCTTTGATCCACGGCAGGCTATGCAAGGTCAAGGACTGAATGAAAGGCTTCTTCTTAAACTGCTCACTCTTTGTTCTGTAATGTTGCAGTGGCTCAGCTGGTGATGATTTCTCTGCTGGTCTCTGTACCTTGGGAGGTCAGTTGAGGTCTGTGGCATGAATATCTCCGTTTTCTTGGAGAGGGATGGTGGGATGTATATGTTGAACATGTTTTGTGGTGTGAGTCAGTCTCCAAACCCCTCTGGAGCCTCAGCACAGCTGCTGCCAGGGCAAAAGCTAGAGCCACAATCATAGGAAGGCACCATTTAGGTAATACATACAAACCTCCCAATGTGCCATACACCATGGCACAGTTGCATATTATACCTGACCTGGTCAAACGTATTACGCCATCTGAGGCTCACTGCAGCCTCCAATAGTGTGGTCCAGTAGTGTTGCTTTATTGAGTTCTTTCAACAAACTATATGACACTCATGCCATGACTGTGCTGCATTACAGTTATTCAAAAGTATGTCTGTTGGATTAAAGGGCACACAAATACAGACCTCGAGAGGTGAAGGGCAAGTGGATATAAATTGTATACAGTGTTAACACAAGCTTTTTCACTGCAGTGCGCTGGATTAAGAGTCTGTGGCTATGAAGAGTCATCTTGGAAGAGAGTGGGTTTATTTCAATAAGAGGTAAGGGCTAGGAAACCGTCCCCAGGGCTTCAGAGCATAGCACTGATGAAGTGTTGCAATGTCTGCTAAATAAAAATGCATTTATGTTTTTTTGTTTATCCTAACTCAGTTGAAGGAAGAAAAAAAATATTGTGACCTTATGTGACTGCAGAATTAATTATTTGAATACATTTTTGCATAACTGTTCGAGAGAGGGGTGATAAAGAAGAGAGTGGTAGCTGAAATCCATAAGGAAGAGAATGAAAACATTAGCCTTTGGCAATATGCATTAATCTGCAGAATTAATTGGAGTGAGCACAGAAAAAAAATCCTCAAATCAAGAGTTTGTGCCTTTGAATCTGGGCTTGATACTGGAGCAGACTAATGCATGTCCTGTTTAAAATACAGCCCACAGCTACACACACACACACACACACACACACACACACACACCATCATGGGTACTAAACCCTGTGCTTCCTTGTTTTCTGAAACATTTCATGTGTAGTAACTTGCGGTATCCTGGTGCCATAACTTGTGAGACCAGGCTGTAGGCAGAAAGCGACAAGGCAGGTCACCACACGAAAAAAAAAAAGATTCGGCACATTCTGTGATCTGTGGTGTTTTCCTGGGAACTGTGACAAACGCATGTGTCCCAGGTCCAAGAAGTGCCGCAATAACTCTTCACTGAAGGTAAGGCAGGCACCCATTGATTGAATTGAGTCAGTAATTCTGTCATGCCAGCATGAGTAATTCTGCTTTTTTTTCCAAAGGCCCTGAAAGAGTCGGTGAGGTGCAGTGTTTTAGTGCTAGGGGTTGGAGGCAGCATTACTTAAGGGAGCACTCCAACTGCAAAGATAAAGTGCTGCAACAAAAGACCCAGTGAAATTAGCTGGATCATTAAGGAGACGCGGATAACGACCCCTTCGTTTCTGTGTTTAATTTCACCGCTGCAAAAGAGAGGCACTGAATGCTTATCCGTTCCCCTTTTTAGCTGTTCGTTTTCTTCCATTTTGAGTCTGTTCTTTTCACCCTTGATGCAAATCCTCTTCAACTGATTCTTGGTTAACACATTAAGACTTCCATATGAGCCCTGTTAATGGTTTGATATATCTGAGAAATGTTGTATGAGTGTGCAGGTTGCACAACACTAAGCTAGTATGCTTTTCAAATCTGCCACCCATTAGTATTTGTAACCTCCTGCATCTAGTTTCTGCTGTGTCTTATGTCTCCTTCTTTATTCGCTGCATAGTTTGGTTTAATTGACAGGTTTGGTTTTTAAGAGCTCTCTCGCTTTGTGTCACAGAAGCTAATGGAAATTTCGAACCACTGGTCAGAGTGCGATCACTTTATTATTAGGTAATCCTATCATTCAGTAGTCATTAAAATAAATCCCTCCTCTAGTTCTTGCTCCAACACTTGAATTGTTGCTGCCATTCAGCTTTTGCCTCTTTGTGTTAAAAAATTATGCCACAATTATAGCTATTTGTGGCAAAGTAGGGAAGTGTTAGTCCATGTTGGGAGAAGTGAATAGGGGGCTGAAATCAGCCTGTATAGTGGAGGCTCTTTTGTTCCCAGTTATCCATGTCTGAAAGTAATGAATTAATTCATACACAGCCAGTCCTTCAGCATACCCTTTAGGACAATTAGGAGCAGTGTTTTCTTCACTCTCACTGTAATGTACTTCAGAGATTCTAGGCATTTAATTAATGGAGTGCGAACAAACGTGCCGCTCACTGTAGCAGCCGCAGATCTGTTGTTTAAGCAGAACTGAAAGCATTAGAATTGTTTTCTGTGCTGCTCTGGTCTGTCATCTCCGGAAGAGTGAGAACTGAGAACTGTGCAGCACTCTGAAGCAGCATCCATAACCCACTGGGCTGTTGGCAGCTTGATCTCTTGTGTCGTTGCAGACCAACTCCAGGGTGAGACAGCTGTGCTTATGCCTATCAGGAAATTGAGAATCCCACCGGGCCTCCCGACTTTGCTTCCTTATCCCATTCTGACAGCTCCCATGTTCAGCTCCCTGTGTGGAGAGCAGCACACAAGGACAAACACCACAGATCAATTACAAACAGGCAGCAAGTCTTTGCTGAGGGAGTCTCATTGAAATACAGTGGGAAGCAATGACTTGCACCCAGCAGACAGGCTTGCCTTTTACCTGCGGCACTCGATTGCTACAAGCTCTACGAGAGGAACACTTGAACTGATTGGTTATGCATAAGGGCACTTTGGATTATGCACTTCATGAATGAAAGATTGAACATGTGGAAACTGAGCGGCCGAAGTAACCACGGGTGGGTGGGTGGGGGGGGGGGGGGGTGAAGGGGCTCCACATGTGTCAGCTATGGTGGCAAAGGGTCCTGTGACAGAGCCTACACGAAGATACATGCGTAGCCCACCTGCCTGAATGATTTAGAACCTGACTTTAATGCTGCTGGTCAGCTCTGCACCACACTAGCAATCTGCACACTGCGGTTATAGTGGATTTACAGGCCAGAGGAAGTGCATCAACAGGCTTAGGCAAAGGCCCCAGTCTTACCCAGTTTATACCTGAGGACTCAATACACTTTCTTCTGGTGCTCGATGGTGTCCATGTGTCCATACTGTTGCATATAGTTGTGTATGTTTAGCCCTTTGAAGCAGTGTAACCACTGTTTATGTAGTAAAAATCTGCATGGGAAGTGCTGCATATGTGTGTAGCTAATGTGGTCAGGTCTGTGGTGAGCAGGTCTGTGGTAAATTTTTTAGTTTCTGGTGGGACTGTAATCAAAGCCCAGGCTCTGTGACTCTTAAATACCAATTTACAGTGTGAAATATGATTTTTCCCTTCAGACTGCTGTGTCCACTGCCTCTAAGAACAAATGTTTTGAAACAAAATGCAGCCACGCAAAGATCTTGATTTTTTTTTTGTTGCTTTCAACAGCTGCACCAAATATTCGTTGCAATATGTATCTGAAGACCTTTTGTATCCAAAGAACTCTGTCTTTCTGCTCCGGCCTGAACCTGTCTCTTCTTTTCTTCTGGGTCTGCTATACAAGGCAGTCAATACCTCTTCTCTCTCCAAACAAATTCTCTCCTGTTACTGAGGGGCTTTTTGTCTTTTGAAAAAAAAATAAGAGCTGCACTTGTCCAGCCAGAGATCCTTATCGCTTCCTTTTCTAAGTGGAAAAAAGTCAGAAAGAGGTTTTTTTTTCCCTTGCAGAATCTGTCATTCTTATGTGTTTTTCCCCATGCAAGTTCATAACTTTGAAATAATTACCTCGTGTGATAAGGGGTGGCCAGAGAATATTCAGTGAATGACAGTGTTCTTCTGGAAGGTGAAAAACACATCTACCTCTTGGTTGTCCCATTCAGGCACAGACAGATAACCTTTTCTTTTACAGCACAGCAAAGAGCAGCTTGAGCCAAAGGTGAGATGCATGTACTTTTTTGAGTTAAAAATAAATAATGAATTATTGGCGACAGGTTTAGCAACCCTGTCAAATAAGTAGATGACATATGATAAATATATGCTGCCTCTTTCTAAACTATCTATAAGACATGAGGTGTCTAAGATTCTGCTTAAACAAGATTAAACAATAAAAACGTGAATGAGAAAGCAACAAACTAGAAGATAAAGCTCTTAATTCTTTAATTCCATACCATGGTGTAACAGTACGCTCTAGAGTTACATTTTCTGCTTGAAAGACTAGGATAAACCCTCCTGCTGTCAGCTAAATTGCAGGGACACAGTCAGGAGTCTAGGAATGTACTAACTGTCCATGCTCTATACTTGTAAAAAAGGATGGCTTAGTCTTCTCCTCATGTTAGTGTAGTGTAGTTTCAAAGTATCATCTGTTAGGTCAAACATAAAGACTTTTGAGAAGTTGAGGTACATGGATGAATGTGTTTCACAGGGAAGCCAGTGTTACCTCTCAGTCTCACAGGTCAGTAGCTATCAAAGTATAGGAATACGCCTAGATACTGAGTGGAAACTGGCACTGGAGTTAAAAAAGTTATTTTTCTTCTGAAGATAAAAGAATGGCCAAGCAGTTGCCCGAAATCTGGCGAAACTGACCGACTGTCTGTAGGACATACTCACACGATTGCTAACAGAAGCTATTGATCCTTTAATCGGACTGTGGTTATGGCCTCTGGTTGTTGTAAGTGAGCATTAAAGCCTGAACACTCTAGGCCATAAGAGTCAAGTATAATCTGTTTCAGCTCAAAGCCTCTACTTATTTTTACTACGGAAGCACTTCTGCTCCTAAAAGAGTCTCATAAACACTAACCTTCTCTACAAAGCAGCAGCATGTAAGGTCACATAAAACCATGTAACTTATAACCAGGGGCTGTACGGTGCGACAGTGTTGTTGCCTGTGCTAGTAGAAACTCACAGTCGCAGGTTTAAAAGGGCATGGTAATGCACCCAAATGCCAAAACGTTATGTAGCTTGTGGCCTCAATGTCACATGTGAAGCCAGCTGTGATTTGGGATGTTACCCAAGTCAGCTCAAAGACATCTCTGAATTTGGACGTTGAAGCACCCCCTGCTGTATCTACTGCCATTGCTGTCATAAGACTGTCATCAGGGGTGACCACTCTTATCTGCAAACAGCTGGTGTGGCTGCAGGCTTTTGTTGCAAATAAGTAGGAGAACACCTCATCACATTTGTTTAATCAGTTCATCTCAGTCTTCAAACAGATTACCATGTGAGCTCCTGCTTGACTGGAACCTGCAGCCACACTGACCGAATCTAACTTAAATGTCCACCTACCAGGAACATACATTCTTTAACAACATTTAATAATCACTTTTGTCCTCAGTTTCTTGCTATGAACGTCCTTTTGTGCAAATAAAATTAAAGAGCTCATGCTATTAAAGCACATTTGCATCTGTGTATGTGTGTGTGTACAAAAGTTGGTGTCCATGATCAAATTTCTTGTTTTGTTGGTTATCAAAGTGAAAATAAGTAGATGTACTCTACTGAGAATTAACATCTGCATATTTTAATTCATCATTATTCTTAATTGTGAACACACTGTAAAAAAATATTAACTGTGTTGTGCAAAAGCTGTACTTTCTGTTATACTTCCTGTTTTAATCAGGGGTGTCAAATTAACGCCGATTAATCGCATGCTGTGGTGACTTTGAGCACTCGTCCCCGTTCTGGCCACAGGTGTTCTGTAAAATTAAGACAAGAATGCGCCGCATGGCCCAGTGAATGTAAAAGTTTCTGATTAAAAATGTAAAGATGGAACAGTTGATAGGAGTATCATTATTTACACTTTTTGCTGTGGACAGAGGCACTGTGTTCTGACACCTTTCTGTCATAGCCAGCATGAACCTTTTCACTTTTTAACTTGTGCTACAGCAGATCTTCTGTAGGATCAGACCATATGGACTAGCATTTGCTACCTACTCATGTCAATGATACTCTTTCTGGAACTATGACCCCAGAACTCACTTCTCTTAATAATCTCTCCTGTCTGGATGTCATTTGTATCACCTTATGAACAACCTGTGAAACCACTAATTTTTTCCTGTTGTCTCCTTTATGACAGCCATTCATTAGCCCTAATGTGCGTGCACAGCTGTGCAGCATTGAGTATATAAATAGATTCATAGGGTTAAATCTTCACATTTTCGCTTTCTCATTTCCAAGGTTTAGCTGTGTTGCTGGGGTAGGTGCATAGCTGCATTCTCTCAAGGCCTTGCACATGGTTAGGCAAGTAGAAGAAGAGTCGAACCGGTCTGTCCTTCGAAGCAGCAGGATGCACTCCTGGCTCTCTTTCTTCCACTCCAGCAGAGCTGTGAGTCTGAAGATGCTCATTACCACACAGGAGCTCGTCCACTCACTCCGACAAGCACCCTCAGTGTCAGAGGTGCAGACTTGGGCTGCTTCTTCTTTCTTTAATGGTACCTGCTCTGTTCTACCCCTTCTCACCAACTCCCCCTGTTTCCACCACCTCCCTTTCAGGCACCGTTTTCTCTGTGGGTAAGCTGAAAGAGTCCTATGAAACATTTTTTCCCCTGTTGGCTGGAAAATCTCGCTGCTTCTCTGCACTGCACGCCAGATAAAGCAGCAGTTTAGGAACAGAGCACTCTAAAACACTGCCTGAATTGTTTTTTTCACTGTTCATTGTCTGAGAAGGCTTTACCCAGGGCAGTGTCATGTACCATTCATTACTCATCTACTCAGCAGGATATTAGCCAAAGCCAGTCAGCATAAGCACACATCTCCAGGGTGCTGCAGCCATGGCCATTAACACTATTGCTTGTCCATTTGCTTTGGATTTCGAAACATAAGCTGTTCTGTTCTTCAACTGACTGGTATACTGGCAAAATAAAAATGCGTTACGTGTGATGTCATAGAACATAAGAGCACACTGGACAAGTGTTATTTGTCTGTTTACCTCAAACAGGCCAGCTGTTCTCACCATCACCATCAGGGAACATCAGCTGGGGGGGCTGGGAGGTGGGTGTGGACCTTTAAACTCAGCCACCATGCCAAGCATGTCACGTTGCCGTAGAAACACGAGAACATTTATCAACTTGGTTACCCCTTGTCAAGTGCAAGGCACTTTTAGAGGCATCGTGTGAGTGACATGCTTTTATAGCTTTCTTAAGCTTGTGGTTGGATGCAGCACGTCTATATCTAAATAACCTTCACCTTCTGGAGCTGTGCATAACTGCATATGATAAGCAGTGGAACAGCTTTGGTGATTTCTGCCAAAGTTGTGTCTTTATAGCAGGTGATTGATGGGAGCTTAATTCTATTTTACCGGCCCCTAATGGTTCTTTTAAAGACGAAAATAGGCTAAGAAGGGACCGAAAAGTGACAAAGACCTAAGACATTCTTAGGTAATGGATTCATCTGTTGCATCGCTTAACCAAATGGCCATGGACTGTTCCAATGATCCATGGGGCATAAAACTCTGAGCGCAACACATTTCTGCAATCACTGGTAATTTAGGACTCTGTGTGTCTCAGCACTCTTCTGGGGTTCATGCGAGAGTTTTTTTTATTATGAATTACTATTGATACAGTTTTTATAGATCAGCTTTACTTTTCCTGAAGACAGAAACACGAACCATTATCAGTTTACCATTGCCACTGCTGCAATGAGCACAGCTGTTTTCGCCTTTCTTTTAACACGTCTGGAGGTGTATTTGTATTTTTGACTGCAGCCTGACAATATAACACAGTTAAGTGATTGGTAACTTCTGATTCAGCTTTTTTGTTTGGAACACAAATATTCAAGAGATTAAAAAATACATTAGATGAAAACAGAATAATATGCAATGTATTGATTGGATTTGCTGGATGATGTATTCACTCTTCTCATTGGCTGCCAAGAATTGACAGCAAGAAAAAAATTATGTGGGAAAAAAAGGCAACTGGCCATCAATCTATATCCTGAACCGGTGGGCAGACAATGCGGAGGATTCTGCAGATATAGTGCCGAGTAGGCTTTGAAAGGGAGTGCGCACAATACAGTGCACTATAACACGTTATCTGAAAGCATTGAACTTGAAGTGTGTTGACGTTTCAGATGGTAGCAAAGTTACTTTACTTTAATTATGTTTAAACATAACATGTAATGAATGTTATGAATATGTCTGTGGCAACACATTCAGTCTTTTTAAAACTAATATGTCACTGATGTCACATTCATTACATGTATATCAATTACATTATGATAATTTGAAATGTCAACATATTTCAAGTAAAACAAAAATTACACTATATTGGCAGAAATAGCCATATTCCTTCCCCATTATATTATATTATACAGAAAACAAAGATGAGTGGCCATGTTTTCTTACCTGTTTTTGTTGTAATTGGTTGGGAGTTAATCAGAAAACAAGGCAAAATAGTTTTGGGACCTTTCCACACTTCTGTGGCTTTGTTTTGACTGTAGACACAGTGGGAATGGGTTCAAAGTGCTGGAATACTTCAAATGTTCTTCAAGGGCAGTTGCAAGCTTGAAACACAAAGAATGTCTATGTAGCAGTACATCACTGGAACAAGTATCACATAATGACAGCGCTTAGAAAAGTGGTCACAGATATGTACATACAGACAGTAGAGACTTCCAAGACACTTCTAATTATTTTTATTAAGGTTTTTTTCTGTATTTACACCTTTTTATATAAATGTAATACTGTCCAGATTAATCACAAAGATCGTGGTATGCAAAGCCTGAGCAGCCTCTCTGGGATCCAACATTTGGTGTAGTCATAGTCAGCTTTCACACCTAATTTCTGCACACATGTGCAGAATGACTGATGCACACTTATTATCAATTTTCTACAGCTAAGAAATAAACAAGAACCTTACCTCAAGGATGGACCTCATCACAAGCCATGTGCAAGGAAGCGGTGAGCAGGGAAGCTGAAATCCTAAAAGCTAGTCGGTTAGTTATACCGTCCATTATATTTGCCAGTTTTGTGTGCCAGTGACGTAGCGGAGACATGGCTCAGCGACAGCGTTTTGTACACAGCTACCCAGATTAGTAACGCGTTAACGTTTTGCTCCAACAGAAGCATGGCTCTGACCATAAAAACTTGAGGTGGGGATCGTAAAATTGACTCTGACTGGTGTGCGAAAGCTGTGCTTGTCTCTAGTTAGTGCTCACTGCTGCTATAGCTAGATGCAGACCATCTTATTTACTAAAGAAATTCAATGCTGTCTTCATAGTCGTGGTGTGCCTCCCAACCTGCGCTAATACTGACAACACACTGGCCAAACTTTACATCTCACCCTGAGGGACTCCAGTATGTGTTTTTTTCAATGAGGGGGGAAAATGTGCTGTAATGTGTTTACAGAAACATCGTTGTGTAACTCAGACCACATCTCAGTCACCCTCATCCTGGCATATAGACCGCTTGTCATACGTGCAAAACCCATTTTGAAGAAGACATTTGTGCTCTTCAGGACTTTTGAACACTCTGACGGGGCCATGTTTAGGGAGGCTGATACTTACGGCGACCAACCTGTAGGAGTATACGTCTGTTTCTGGCAACATCAGCAAGTACATTGATGATGTTACTGCTTCCAAGACCCCAAGACCATCACCACGCACCCCAACCAGAAGCCATAGATGACTGCAGAGGTGTGCACACTGCTGAGAATGTGTGAAACTCCCTTCAAGTCAGGTGATGAAGCTGTTCTGAGAACAAGGGCAATACTACCGCAGGTCATCAGAGCAGCGAAGCTTGCACATGCTCAGAAAATCCCCAACCACTTCCAGGACACTGACAATACATAGTATATGTTGCAGGGCATCCAGGTTGTCACCAAGTACAGGACATCTCTACCTGCCTGTGTTGATGGGGCCTCCCATCCAGAATGACTTTTACACACAGTTTGAGGCATAGAGTGACATGACAGTTCGGAAGACCACTCGGTGATCGGGAGCACTGTTTGACCATCGCTTGTGTGATAAGGACACTGCATGATCACTCTCTGCTGAACATCAGCATATCTTTAAGACCCTACTGTGGAAGGTAACGACTGCTGAGAAGTTCATTAGGGTCTCTCTCCATTCTGTTGCAGACATTTACACTGCGTGTTGCATGCTCTGTAAAACCACCAGAATATTGGATGGCCCCACACACCCATCCTACATCCTGGTAGTGAAGGCCTGGATGATGCAAAACCTGCAGCAGAAGGTTTCACCACATCCGGCTTTTCACTACCAGGAGACTTTTCACTCTTCTCCTAGGTCATCGGATTCCTAAAGTACTGTACAAACAGTACCTCACACACACACACACACACACACACACACACACACACACACACACACACACACAAACACACACTATGAACTTAATTTCTTCCTTAGACACATGGCATACACACACTGAAGTTTTCCTCCATGAAAAAGAAAATGTACTCCACAGCTGTCGCTGTAAACACCCCATATTTATTTGTATACAATTCATTTTTTTTCCTAAGTCTGTTGCTGCTGCTTGCTATCTTTGCACAATTATTAATATGCCTCTGCCGCTAGAATACTGTGTGTCATAATACCAGATTTTTATATGTCTGCATATTTTTTTTACCTTAACCATTGTGCATTTGTTTTTGACCGCCGAGTTTGTGCTAAATCAGATATCAACAAGTTACTGCATAAATATAAAGAAATGCCCAGCCAGGATCTTACACTTAAGATCACTTGTTTTGAGATCATGTGCGTGATAAATTCTATGTGCACATAATACACTTGACCAATATAGTTCTTGGGCCTAATTCGTAGTGTGATGCTCTATACATTTCTTACAATATTACTGTGCTATAGAGCAGATGTGATGGTTGGAGCACTGCCACATTATGGCTTTTGGGGCTGGGTCTGCTGCCGCAGGCGGAGTGGGCTATGGGTTGGCCTCAGCATTTCAGCAGCCGTGTTGGGTTGAAGAGGCCATGAGTGGGCTCTGTATAATGAGCAGTGAGGTGTTACAAGTGCCTGCATTATTAATAGCAGCGCTCAGTGTATTGAACAGTGATGCTTTCTGACTTGCATACATATATGTGGACACACAAAAAGAAAGTGTCCGTTTTGATGATTGCTACTTTTACAGTGCGTGAATGATGGCATTCAAGAACACTGCTCTGAAATTGTAGTCTTTCGTAAAACGACTTAAGTAGGTAGTTCTGTGATTGCGTAGATATCTTACACAGGAGCGGCAGCAGTGCGTGCACTGAAGTTTTTTAAATTGATGTTCGTAATAGCAGCAGGTTGACAATACACCTCTTCACATCCTGCCTGAGGGTATGTATGCATTTTTCCTCATGTGCTTCGCACTTGATTGTTAAAGTCTCCCTTCAATTGATTTCAGCAAGTACTAGTCTGCTGGTCATCATTATCAGAGACCAGCAAGAAAAGCTGGATTGAATATCGAAGAAAAAACTAAAGAATCCAACAAATTCAGGTTTGAATTGCATTTATAAGCATGTTGTTGTTGTTGGCACAACATATCATTCTGAATGGACCACCAGAAATGGCCCAAAATTACTGGGAACAGTCTTTTTGCATAAACTTCAATCAGAAATGACAATATACAAGAATTGTAAATCCTTTATATTAAAGAGTCTCTGTACACATCCTGATATCAACATAAAGCTGTATATTACTTGTATATTTCTTCCTGTAGTTTAAGGGTGCTACTTGTAGGGAAAGAAAAACACATTTTTCAGTATCACTGTATCGATTGATATTTTGTCCATCTTTTGTTGATTTCCATGATTCCAATTGTGGTAAAATAACTGATATCCAATCAGAAACGGCAATATCCTGTGTCTTATTTAAATGGGTGATCTCCATTTCAGAATTTGAGAGTCTGTCTGATGCAAGAAGTCATATATTCACGAGATAAGAGCATCTTGTCACTCTGCTTTTCTTTTTCTACCTCCCCAATTAGCTTGAGATATAAACACCCAAATATCAAAACACTTCATTGGCAAAGCCGCAGTAACGTCTCCAGCATAGCCAGAGCCTATTTTCAGATGTATTAATTGGTAGAGGAGTTGCTGTGCAGTGGTTCATGCGCTGCACACTTCGCATGATTCATCTCCTTTTCCTCACTGAGTCATTGCAGCTTCTCTCTCTCTCCCTCAGAAATGTATGGCTTTTAAAACACTCCTGGATGTGCCCTTCAGCAGGACAGGCCTCACTCATTGGATGCACCTCAGGGTCTGGGTCTGTCCATCTGAGCAGGTTTTTAAATGGGAGCCAGGGCAGCTGAAGCAATGTGCAGACAGGCCTGATTGCCCCTTGTCTGGCATGTCAGAGGGCCATGGAAAGGGGAGTGATCAGTGTCCGCCATCAGGCCTTCTCCACATGCATCTCACAGCAGTTTCCCGTGGAGTGATTGTTCACATTAAATTACCCCCAAGTTTCTACTCTTTGAGATAAGGCTTCTAATTGGTATTCTTAATGAATGGGACCCTTTTGTTTGCTGGTCCAAGAATGAATTACAATTAGTCATTGATCTAAACGGGAGCAGACTTTTTATAGCTTTTCTGGAGATTGAATTTTAATGGACGTGGCAAAGTGAAAGAATCGTTTCGGACAGCCGCCCATGGTTATTTAGGCCTTCTCTTGCATACCAAGCCAGAGATGTTCTATATTTTGTGATTATCTCCATAATTCTACACTGGTAAATTAAACATTTGCCTTGGCAAGCATATTTGAAATCTGCCACAGCCAGTCCACCATAAAGATCCTGACATGTTTTGCTAGACTTTTTCATTTTTGCCTGGCTCAAACGTATTCTCTTCATGTGCTGATGAGGTATCATAAGTTGTCAAACACCATACATTTAGGTTCAAAGTGCTGGCTGCCTCTTTGATTTACAGTCAGCTCATCAAACATATGGTAATGCACTAGTTTTGCCCACTCCGACTGTCAGTGTGTGGGCTGTACTCTGCCAAACTGACTGACAGATAAAAAGCAGGCTAGTTCTCTCAGGAGCCCCTTTAGAGGTAATTGAGTTAAAGTCAAAACCAGACCCATATTTGGACTGTGAGGTAGCCAGTATCAGGAGCCTGCTTGCTCCTTATCACCTTATCTGAATACTGGCAGAGGGCTCCTAATTAGACAGGGTCTGCAGTGGATGTTTTTGATGGCTTTTATGTTTTGGGGGCACAGGAAGAATAAATGTGTTGCGTCCTGATAAACGTGACTCATGCTAAATGGTAGAAATCTCACCCGACAGTTCTGGCAACATCCATGGGGGATGTTTTTAGAAGGTAAATGTTAAGTTTGTCATAGTCTAATAACAGCTATCTCAGATTCCCACTGCAGCTCCTTGCCACAACCATTTGTGACGCCTGTCCATAAGCTTTCGTGTTTAGCCTCCTGTTTAATGGGAAGTAAAGAAAAACGCTGGGGAACGAGGGAGCTAATGAGAAAGGAATGGGGAGGGTGGGGGCTGAATTTGTGAGAGTGGGCTGGAATACAGGCCCTCTCCATCCAGCCTGAATTCAGCCTGTCTCGAGTCGGAACATTTCATCTTTGATAATAATCCCAACAAATTGAATTTCCGTGCCCGGCTATACTTATGCATTCCTGCGGTGGGCTTGCAGTGGGACGGCCCGTTGGAGAAGCAGCATGGAGATGAGAGATCCGCTGCCTCTCCGGCTGTGGCACACAAGCAAATGGAAAGTGAAGGCACCGCTGAGCGCACGTGGTTAAGTGGCACAGTTGAGGAGGGGCTAACCGGCGTCAGAAACATGGGGGTGCAGGCCAGGTGGGTTTCCTTACCAGACAGCACCCGCTTGAAAGAGTACACACATGAGCTCAAGGAACGTGAAGTTAGAACTGTGAAATGTGACTGTGATTTATCATTACTATTCAGCTTTGAATATTAAGGAAGGTTCCAGAAGGCACTATCTTGGTCAACCGTTTTCTCCTACAAACATTTCATTTCCTTAGAAATGATGCAGCACTTTTTTCTGCCTCCCCTTCTGCATTCCCCTCCCTGTCAGCCTCCCTTCATATTTATGTGCGCTTGATTTAATCAGATCTGAGAATTTTCAGGTGGCTTCTAGGCATTCAAAATAGCACCCATTCCCACTGCATATCAAAGGCAAAGTGTCTCAAGTGCAGTCTGCAATCACTGTGTATTCCACCCTCTCTATTTCAGTTAGTACACCGAAGACACTTAGTTTTAAACAGTAGGGGGCTTTGTGGTTCTTTTTCAACAGGCTTGATGGAATTATATTGAAGTGGTGTGGTCATCAGAGTAAAAATCATTGCCTGCACTTGATTGACAAGTGGAACTACAAGGCTGTATTTGGGCAGTTACGCTTTAGAATTACACTGGGCACTGAGCACTTATTGACAGGTCTGCAAGTTGATACTGAAACACGTTGACTATATTCTATGGCCCTCGCAAATGCTTGGCACGAGGCTAACCAGCATGTTGGTCTGTCAGCTGACATGACAGAATTAGCAGTTAGTTATCTCCTCTGAGCATGCTGAGAGGTCCAGTGGTGCTGCATTAGGTTGAAAAGATGCGGTGGCTGGAATCATGTGTCTCATAGGAAGCCCAAGTCAGGTTTCACCCTCCCAGCTTGGTGACATCATGTGATAAAGAGACACCTACCTAGTGGATGAGAACTGGTCACATGTAAAAAAAAAAAAGAAGTGTGAAACCCTTTTTCAATTCAATGACTGTTTTTAAGAAGGAAACAAAAGAATAAAACAATATAGTGGAGTGATGTGCATAGTGATAGGTTCATAGAAGTGATGTAATTATCACAATAGCGATTGCGTTTCTGTCATATTTCCCACCTTTAGAGATGCTGTTCTGAAAGTGTTAAAGTAAGAGAGGGTAATAGACTGAAAAATGTAAAGTTCCTCTCATCCTCAGAGTATAAGAATCACAAGGCAAGAAAACTTCAATCAAGCTGTCAGAAAAGGGCTGCCAGTGAAGAGAGGAAATCTGCTTGATGAAAAATGCATTGATACTGACGGCAATAGCGCAGTACATTAAAACAAGGTGTTCTTTGCCTCTAGACGTGCTGATTCTATTTGGATGTGCTATTTCCCGTTACTGTTTCTGTATTTACAGACTACTGAAAGGGTCCTAACATTTGGCAGGCTGGTGCTGGTGCTGAACGAAGTGATTCAAAGGGGTGATTACAGAGTGCAGCCTTTAGCTTTGGATTCAAAGGCCTTTCATAAGAAGTGTTTTTGACTGGAGTTGCATTCAAGCATGTATTCAATCGTTAAACTCTCGACTTTTCGTGTTCTTGTTAGGAGGGGACGGAGTCTTGCAAAAGAAAAAGCTGTAAAAATGTGTATCTTTGCTCGAGTCAGCACTAAGAACAATGAGTCGGATTTCCATGGGGCAACCATGTGGTCATGTTTGGTCAGGTGCAGCAGAGATGCCATAGGCACACACTTAACCCTCGCTGTGCTCTTTCTATTCAGCAGCTCTAAGGCTCTAGGAAAGTGAGCATTTCTATGACAAATGTCTTCAGGCTTGACTTCTCCCTACTGGTTAGGCAGTAAAGGGAGAAAATGAGAGAGAGAGAGAGAGAGAGAGAGAGAGAGAGAACAAAGAAGAGGAGGGAGGGAGAGGGAAATAGAAACAGTAGATGCTGGGAGGAAAAAGGGGAGAGAGAAAACAGAGGAAAAAAGTCTGAATGACTTAATGACTCAGTGGATGCACAGTGGGGAATAAATCTTGCAAAGATTATTTATGATAAACATGTTTTGCTTCCACGTCTTATGAGTTCAGTGTGTCCAACGGTGTGCGTTTGTCCTGATTATGGATCTCACATCGCCAGTCAAGAAAAAGCATAGAATGAGATACATTCATCATGAATATAGGAAGCCAATATCATTGTGGATACATTGTAGTTCAAATCTGAAGTGTCTATAACTGACGTTCAGTTAAGTACACCAGAAAACACATTTGCAGATAAAAATACATAACCCTGGTTGACTTTAAGTTTGCTAAATAAAATGGAAAACAAAAAATATTCTTATCATAAGATATTATGTAGTGATAAGATATTAGAAAGATATATTCAGTGAACTCAACATCAACTAGGGTTACTTCTAAAAACCTTCAGTTTGACCTGACCCTAAACCCAATATTCATTATAATCTACTTAATCTACTCTTCCCTTCAATTTCTCAATGGAGTTGTCACTCTTACAACTCTAACAATTCATAGATTCACCTAAGAATAGACAGCATTGTGTTTTTTACATGAAGTGATAGAAAACATGGTAGCAAACAAAAAGCGATTCCATATGCATATACGTTTTATGATGTCATTCATAGACATGCACACATGGCAACTACTCTAGGGAGTGATTTCACATATTAAAGGGGGTTAGGAGAAATGCTGGGTATGATGGGGTTGTTCTTTATCAGTTGCTGAGCTGTAAAAATAAACCAATAAAAAAAACCTAAAAACTTTAAGAGGGTAGTTAAAAATATGTGCATTTGTAGAATAAAATTTCTTTCACTGGCTTTTAGAAATTGTATAATCTTGTCTGTTATCCAGTGTAATGTATGTTATTGTCCTGCAGCGCAGTGCTGTAGTATTGTCATGTCTCTTGACATTTTCTGTTCAGCTGAAATACAGCCAGGCAATTAAGTACATCCCCCATAATGAAAGAAAGACGTCTCTCGTCGCCACAGGTGTGTGAAGTAATAAGATCAGAAGGGGAACTCTTAAATGTTGCAGAAACATATTTCAAGTTCCAAAATTAGACGTTTTCCTGGGCTTTGTTGAAGCCCTCAGGGTTCCTGCCAATTTGTGGGAAAAGTATATTATCCAGTGATAGAAACCCATCCTTGGTCATTGCCTTTGGATGTGTCCTGTGTAGTAGCCACTGATTTCTAATGTAACAATAAAAACAGACCCTATATTTATTTCACCATCTCACCATCATTTGTATGCGGCCAGAAGAAAGTAGTATATAGCACAAATTGATCTGTCTGAGATGTGAGGGCAGCACTGCATGGATGTTTTTTTTTTTTCTTTTCTGATTGAAGTCAGTTACCCGGTGCCCTGCTGTTCTGGCACTAAGAGGTCTCTTTTTAAAGTCAAAGCTTGGTGCAATTCTTGTGAGGCGAGGGTGGAAAATCCTTGGCTGGGGGGTTTGAAGGTTGTTGTCAGTTGTCTTTAGCTCAGTGAAGTGTGGTCCTTGCAGCATTTGTGTCTGGAAACTGGCTCCTTTTTGATTATGCATCGATTACACAGTGTGTAGACACAGCAGGTCCCAGCCCTTCCCCCTACACGTAAACACACACACACACACACACACACACACACACACACACACACACACACACACACACACACACACACACACAC
>JBBJLR010000145.1:9550486-9560673 GCA_037577145.1 Brachypetersius gabonensis
GGGTGGGGTTAGGGATTGGAAGAGGTAAAGAGGATAGAACAGATGAGGAGAGAGAGGGCAGGGATAAAGAAGAGAGAGTGTACATTAAAATTATAGACAGGTTTGGTGACAAAATCATTTTTCAGCATGATGATGCATCTCGCCACAGACATAAAGCCTTTAAAAGCCTATTAAAGTGTTTCTTCAGGAAAGGCACCAAAACCGATTGACAAGGCCTACAATCCGTGTGTTATAGTAATTTTTAAAAAATTGTTTATGACTTTATCCTGCTAGGTAAATCTGTTAATTGACAGAAAGTTGGAACCAGCTTGATATACAACAGTCTATGCCTCAGAGAATTCAGGCTCTTGGAGGAGCAACAAAGTACTAATTGTGATTTTTTTTTTTTTTTCGATTATTTTGTTTCATAATTCTGAAAAAAATTGCAATAACTGAAATGATCATTTTTTCGAGGTATGTTTCACAAAGCTAAAATTTATTAAAATAATGTTTTCTGTCATGTCTGTGATTTGATATTTGTTTATTATTATCCGAATGTGGTGATTCCATCATTTTTGCCAGGGGGTTTACACTTGATACAGCTCATGAAGAGCTTTGTAATTGTTATTCAGCAGGAAAAACATAATAAAGAGCAGTGCATAGTAGGGCTGTAACGATTCTGTTCGTATCATGATTTTTGACCCACGATTGGGTGGATGCTTCTTTTGCATTCAATCTGTACAGAAGACCCCGAGGAATCGCCACAGGCTGGCCGCAGAACCCATTCTTCATTGTCCAAAACACGCTCTGCCCAGCTGGCCCAACTCGCTCAAAACACAACAAAACTCTTATAAACAAAATCCCCAGCAGTTTTATCACAACAAGCCAGCTTATAGACACTTATGTGTCATAATTACACAAGTGTCATAATTACCGTTTACTTACATTCACACGCGTGCCTCGTTTGATTCATAACAACCTCTACTATTGATTACTGACTGAAATTGACATGAAAACAGACCAATCTTGGTGTAAAAAGTTTTATTAGGAGGTGTGCTGTCCACAGGCCAGCACCGTTGGCTGTGAAAGCTAACCGATGTGGTAGCCTTGGATCGGTTTAATATCACATATCTATACAGCCCTAGTGTATTGGTATATACTGAGGTAGTGCCAGTGGGGATCCTACACTCTGTGGGGAACCCCTTGTAAAAATACAATGTGGGGTGTGTATAGAAAATCTTGTCATTCAGTGGGTGCATTCAAGTGTAGATATGAGTGACCATCAGGGACCCTTTTTCCAAATTGGGAGGTTGCAAGCATTTGCCTGGTTTGCCGGTCCTGACGGTGCAATCCCAGACACCTATCAAACGCACAATTCACGTCTGACATCCCGTTATGTGGACAACTATAAGTACAGATAATATCACTCAGACCACTTTTGGAGACAGCCTGGGCCACATTCTTCTAGAAGTGTGTAGTCAAACTTGTTCTGAGCCACAGTAAAGACTGCCTACTCAACTAACATCCTCTGTGTAAGTGAAAGTACAAGCTAATTTGTGGCATCATATTGTATTTTCTTTTTTCTGTATTGTTTTGATTTCTTTTCAGCAGACACAATACGTGAATTGCTGCCTTTCAACAGTTAAAAACAATGACACACTGAAATGGTGACCAGGCAAAATCTTTAGCGTTAATGACAAAAAAGAAAAAAAGAAGTGTTTACAAATCTCGCCTTGAGCACCCACAACAAAATGAACACACCCAATTCCCCTGTTGACAGAACAGAGCCCCTCCTTTTTGATCATGCTGTAGTGCCTTATTCCTTCGCTCTGCTGACATGTAAAAGACCCCATTTATGTATTTTCATTGGCCAAACCTGCTTTCTCTGTGCCATTATCTCATCTATGCTCAGCAAGTCTCTCCATCTCCCCCACTGCTTCCTGTTTGCATTTTCAGCTTCGAAATGAACCATTTTAAACACTTTGAAACGATGTGCGAAATGCATTGCTTTTCCCCAGAATTATGTCAGAGAATTCAAAGCACAATGCTGCCAAGTTCTACATTTTTTTCTCTTTTCTTTTCTTTCTGTGCTGTGATGCAATCTTGTAGTGCAGTGTGCCATGAATACATGCCTTTGTTTGGTTGCACACCTCTGTGGTTTATAGAGCCCTTGTGGTCCAAGTAAGCTTAAAGGGACTTGTTTTGGGTACAGTCTTCTTTTTTGTTTGGCTACAGTGCTGATATTTTTACCCACAGATATGGGGGACTTTGTGGAGACTGACCAGCGGAAAACAGTGACCCAGGGCCGGGCGGCAACCCTGAACTCCCCGGCCGTCAGCTGTTTCCCCAGGCCTCAAGTGACGTGGTACAGAGACGGCTACAAAATCATTCCCAGCAGCAGAGTGTAAGTAGATCTACGCTGCCCTGCTCATTGACTTTTATCCTCAAAAGGAGTGCTGTTTCTCCAGTCATTCATACACACCTTAGCAGTACAAACCTTATGTCACTTACATCTTGCACTGAATGTGTAAATCTATGCCTTTACCTGAATACTATTCAGTTACAATTTTGTAAGGAACAAGTCAGAGCGTTATGAAACTGTGGGACTATTCACAGTAGAATGCCTTTTACCCATGTGACAATTTTTGCATACCTCTAGTTATTTACAGTAAGTGTTTTTAATAGTAATAGTAAGTGTTATAATAGTTTATGATTGATTCATATACCTTTCATATAACTAACACACATTGGTCCTCAGTATCACAGCAGACTACCAGTATTGTATTAAAATAATTTTATATCATATATTGCATTTAGAGACGTTGATTTACATTCGGCAGTAAAAATGGATGGAAAAAGTAATGGAAAAGGAAATAAGGTCACAAGATTCTAGTGACCTGAGATCAGTATTTAATGGTAATGACACGCCACAGAGCTGAGCATCTGAGCTACTGTGCAGCTGAGAAAGTTCCCAAAGGGCACAGACTGAACCTCACTGCTACTTTTCTGGTGTGTTATGGTAGGAATCCCCTCTCAAACTCCCTAGCAGGCTGTTGCCTCTCCTAGTAGAAAAAGAACAAGCGAGCCTGAGACGTTAAAGACGTTGAATCTTTGGGTGTGTGCGTGTGCGTGCGTGCGTGCGTGTGTGTGTGTTTGCTGTTCTCGTTGTCAAAGAAGGAGAAGTGCAATTAAGGCCTGTTCCTGTCCGTTCTTTAATCTAACTACGGTAGTTCTTCATTGCCTTTTTCTAATTAGCAGCCTGCCCAGGCAGAGACAGGCACGCTTGATCCGCTCTCCCATTATCGCTCAAGTGTCTTTCTCATTCCACCTCATTCCTGCAGCACCCCAAATCACAGGCCCGTGCTCTACCCAGCCATATCTAATGACTCACCCCCTTCATTCCAGTCCTACAAAGGTGGCTCTGTTTGAGGAAAAAAAGGATTTGATTCCATCGGAGGGCATAATTGAAAAGTGATTAGGATTTGGAAATTTGGAAAAGCACTCTGGCTGGTAATGATCCGCTTTCCTTTCATTCCTCTGTGAGATTCCTTCACCAGCTTTCTACTTAAAGTTCACACTGATTATAGAGAGTGAGTTCCACACGCCTCGGTCAAACTTTCTTTCGCAGCTGCCTTGAAGTTGGATGCAGAGTCACCCTAGTGTGTGTGTGTGTGTGTGTGTGTGTGTGTGTGTGTGTGTGTGTGCGTGTGTGTGTGTGTGTGTGTGTGTGTGTATTTGCATATATCTGTTACCCTGAGGTAGACATGGGATCTCTTTAGTCCAACACAGTAGAGGAGGATGAGGACCAGTGCTTCAGTAAGCCATAGCCCAGCCCTATATATATGCTTACAGTGTCCTGGCACCTCGCCAGGTCCATAATTGGACCAGAGCTCTCCTGCCAGTGCTTTGACACAATATTGCATCAGGACGAAAAGCAGGCTCGGTGCTCCAGCAAATGAATATGCCTCTGCCAGCCGAGGTTAGCAGTCACGCGTATGCAGTTCTGTGGAAAGCGGAAAAAGTAGCGCTAATGTGTTCACATGCCCGTGACTTTTTTTTTTTTAATTTACCTGTGGAACCTTGGCAGCAGTCCCAGACGGCGACAGCCGTCTGCCCCCAGTTGGACTTCAGGGACACAGACCCATGCCTGGCTCCGGACACACATCTCCCAGTGAATTGGCACTGGAGTAATATAAGGAAATCATATTCCTGGCCAAGCCCATTAGCATGTTCCTGGATGTGATGTCATGTTCTTAATTGTTCTGCGGCAGCAGCAGAAGCAGTGCAATCAGCTTAGCCGTTTAAACTGGCACTACTTGTAGATGGGCAGAATCCCCTGGAAAGGGTTTTAGAAAATAGGGGCGTACTTCGTAAGCAATTGACTCACAAGGTGATTAACTTAACTGGCCTTGCAGGATCAAAGTTTATCTGTGTGGAACAATTTAAAGCCCAGAATCAATATCCATACGGTGCAACATGTGGCAACACAAATCTCTTTATGAGTCTCATAAGATATTTACGTTTTGGAATCGAGTCCTGCTGCTCTGCAAAGGAGGCAAATGTCCTCTGCAGAACAGCAGGGCATGAGTAACTGATGTTAGGGTGCTTATTTAGAAATGACCTTGTCTGGCAGTGTGGTGCTTTCCCATTAAATCTAGAAAAAAATAGTTTTGGTTTCTCTTCTTTCCTTTAGGTGTAAATACTCTGAAAACAATACATATTATATATTCATTCAGAAATAGTGCCTGGGGATTTGAGGCTCTTCTCATATAGCTGAGATTTAATTATTAAAAGGGAATTAACTAATCACCCAGAGGGGTGAATGACTGAATGAAAGTGATATTCAGTGTTAAACTACAAATATACCAAGACTGGAGCTCCCCACACTATAGTCTTTAGTTTCATACTATTATATTTGTAACAGTATTAGTGGTGTTCTACTGTTTGTTTTACCAGGCTATATTTTTGGATGTTCAATTTATTCTAATATATTTAATTTATTCTAATATATTTATAATATCATTTACTTTAACATTAACTTAGTTATAAAATAAGTCCTATAAAATAGCCATGATCCAGTCTATATTTAATTGAATGCAGTAATTATGAACTATTTAGCAAGCAGTTGGTAGGGGAGGTACACGGACAAGAGGAGATTTAGAGACCACTGTTGTAAAGAAATGTATAGAGTGTACATATATGTATACTGGCAACATATGCAAATGTGAAGATAACATATTTCTTCCTTGCTATTTGGTCTTTTTTGGCCCTTAGTACAAAAAAACTAAATAAGTGTCAAATCAAATCATCTATTGATGCTTCTAATCATTTCAAGTGTGGATTTGAAAGTCTTATGTTGTTTTGTTGACAATGACAATATTTTCATTTCCAGCACATTTCTTTTTGACACTTCAGAAGGTGGACCCTGCAGCATCTTCCTAGTTTTCATTCTCAAAATGCTATGCCAGTATACAATTCATTATTTCAACTAAAAGGGAACCGATGCCCATAGCAGTTCATCTCACTAACATTAAAGGTTCGCTCCCTGGCATCTATAACCATCCATAAAGCACTGTGTTGGACTTGGGGGTAGAAGCCCTTCATGGGTTTTTTCATCTTTATTGCTAAAATGTACCCTGCATCTCCTTTTCAGAATTATGCTGTCTGCTTGTAAGATAATGTAGCTCATTGAGATGGAAGCTGTGGTCAGCAAACGCATCAATAAAACGTGCTCGAGGCAGCAGATCTCATTCTGTTGCTGCTCCCTGTATTTTAATTCCGAATGTCTGCTGCTCTGGTGATGCGGATATTTGTGTTCTGACTATAGATGTCCTGATTAAACCCTGGTAGTTGCTGCCACAGTGTCTCTTCCAGTGTATTCATCACTTAATGCCATTATACCAAATGAGTAATTGAAGAGCCACTAATGACGTTCGAAAGGATATTTGTATCCTTACCAGACAGAGGAGAAATTTTTCTGTGATCATTTTGCCAAATGTTTTCTTTCTTCTTCTGTTCACCACTTTTGCTGGTCCTTGGAAAGGAAAGTGGCCTTTTGGTCTGTTAATGTAGCGTGAAATAAGTGGCGGTGTGGATCGTCAGCAAGACTAGCCTGTATGGCTCCAGCTGATTCCAATCAGTCCTCCATGCTGAGGAATCATTGTGCTGCAGTCCATACGACGCACATCTCTTTGAAAACCCACCGTGGTGAGCTTACAGCCTCCTTCTGCTCTTTTTTACCCCTCTCCTCTTGGTGATGTATAAGAAGAACTGTTAAAACCCATGAAATGTCCAGAGGTTGAATGCCACTCTATGTTTAGATGGTGAAGTGTTATGCTTTGAGAGTCACTATTCTCGTTCCACCTTGGCTTCCCCTTTAGAGTGCATGAAATTTTCATGATGCTAATAATTACCCACGAGCGCGAAGTGCTTTTCTGGTTCCCATCGCTGATCAAAGTAGCTGGTTGGGGAAAGAGATATTGGGTCTATGTCTCATTGCTTTGTCCTTGCATCCCCCTCTACCTTGCTGAATTTTTCATCTTTCATTATTAGATATCTTTGATGTCTCTACCCGTAATGGGCTGTTGAGCCACCAAGTGTATAGAGCCCACCAGAAAGGCATTGAGAGGCAACATCAGTCAAACACAATGAGTGAAGGCCCTAACAGGGAATGGATTACTTCCCGGTTAAATGCAGCAGCTAACATTGCCACATTTATGTGTGGAGCCATGATTGACAACAATAGTGCAGCTGTCAGGTGCCTGAGAATGTTGCTAGTTCCCTCAAGTGAATCACGGCCCCATTTTGTAGAGAGGCTTATCAGAACCTCCAGCCAGGAAGACATGAACCAGGAATGTATGGCTCCATAGAGGTTCAGAGAGGTAGGTGTGTGTGTATCTGTTTGTGTCTGTGTGTGTCTGAGTGTCTTTATGTGTGTCACAGAGAGAGAGAAAGAGAGAGAGAGAAAGAGAATAGGCCCTAAATAAAGCACAGCAAGAATGGAGCCATCCAGATGAAGAACTGCAGGATGTCAGTATTTGCTCCAACACTGCAGACCAAGCTGCATAAAACACAGAAGCTGTCAGATAGTGATTTGGCAGAGGCATTTTGTAAGTGCAGTTCTTCTTAAGTGAATCTTCTTTCCTAACAAGACCTGAATACTGAATGCTTATAAAAGCAGGATTTTGAAGAAAAATCAAATATATACACATTTGAGTCTTAGTTTAAATATAGCCCATCAGTCAAGTCATGTGTGGTGTTCAGATGTTTCTTGCTTAGTTTTTTTGCACGGCAGATTTTAGGTTCATATAGGCAACGCTGAAAGGCTTTCACCTGTTAGCACTTCCCACAACACGCACTCCCCTCAAGCCTTGTCGAAGTGTTGGGCCATCTCAAATAGACTTGTTTATGTGTTTTCTGACATACAGTGGAAAAGATGGGGTGGCTGGAGGCTTACTGAGTATTATTAGTGCCCTTGGGCAAGCAGCTCTGACCCCAACTGCCCTTAGGCAAAGCTGTTCTTTTGGTGACACTGTGCTGTTTCCACAGCATATTTAGGCAGCAAAATGACCAGTTTACGTCATAATCGAATCAGTGTTGTATCAATGACTGTTATCTTAAGGCACTAATTGGTTTATATGCCTGTGATTACCTAAGAAAAGAAAATGTGCTACTAATAGTTAGTCTATAGCAAAATATTTCACGTCATTCACATTACATTTTGCATCTTTCGTACATGGCTCATTCAAAAATGAAACGATTGCCTTATCTTCTAAATCATAGTTGCAATAGGCAAAAAACCAGCAACAGATTATTTGCACTAAACTCAAAAACACATTTTTCTCTGGTTGTAATTGCTAGAACAATTATGCAAAAGCACAAACACACATGATAGTCCAAATACTGTTTGCTTCTACATGGAGATTGCATTTCTATGCTAATGATTTCTCTTCTAATGATAAAGCAAAGATAACTGAATTCGTTTGTGTGGTATATCATGTGTGGTAATTTAATTTGTTATTACAGAGCAACATTGTAACAGAGCGGCGATCAGACCTCTGTGACATGCAGTGCCCTGAAGCCTTCTCACCACATGCGAAGCAGTAATAACCATGTGCATGCTGTCAGCATTTGAAAAACCACCGTCTAAACACATTAAACAGGTTTAAAAATGTACACCCTGGTGAGGCTTTTCCGAAAGCTCACTTTTCAGGGGCTGGGAGACCAAAAAATGTGTGTTTTTTAAAAATATCTGTGTGTATGAGCAAACGCCCTGCAGTACATGAAAATGCAGCTTACGCCTTCAGCCAGCAGTGTTTTTTTTTCTTCTGTTCTGCTAACTTGAAACAGTGAAAAGGACAATAGGCTACTCTTTTTAACTTGACTACGGGATTACCTCGGATTTGGCAGTAAGTTACATTTACTGTTTGTGCCGTAATACCAGGTGAGCTTTATTTAACACATTTTATAGAAAATCAGGAGAAATTACGTATTTCTTCACAAAGACAATAACAAAACAAAATATACTGCAAGTCAAATAAAAGTCAAATTAAACTGTCCAGAAGTACTCAGAAAGTGCTTAGCACTAATACAGTACAAAAAATACTGTGGTCGGTAAGTGGATATAAATATTATAGACAGATAAATAAAACTACTGCTGAAGTTTGCTCATTAACACAAATAGTAGTTTGAAGTTGCACTCAATACCAAACCTGTTATTACACTAAATAGTGACTGATATTGCACATGATAATACTATTGCATGTAGTGATATAAGTGGCATGAGTAATGACATAAGAGACCTATGTAGTGATATTGCCCTTGATAAGACTGTTGCACATAATAAACAACTGCACATAATAAAGATAATAAATAAATTGCACATAATGATAATGATTCAGCACACCATACAAAATTGCACATCTGGGTAGCAGCAGGTCATTGTGTAGGAGGAGCTATAGAGTCTGTTGGCAGTAGGGAGGACTGCTTTTCTGTGGTGGTCAGTGGAACACTGTGCTGGTGAGTCTGGCTAAAAGGCTTCTCGGTTCGACAACAACACTGTGAGGGGTCCTCTCTGTATCCTCTGTTTCATCCAGGCGATGTAAATGAGAAGGGCAAATGTCATCAAGCCAATTAAACCATAACATTATCGATTATTAATATTGAATAGTTCAATCGAGCCAACCTTGGTTCGAGAAAATGGACAACTGTACAGCTAGCTTTCAGTTTACAGGATAGATGCTACAGTCTGTAACCATGTGACTTGATGTTTCTTCCTTTTTTATAACAAGAAGGTTAATGTTTCGATGACGGTACGTAATGCGACATCAAATGTTTTGGTTATTGACTACATTATTCGTAAGGAGAACATCGTATAATTAAATTATTGCTGAACTTTTAAATTAGCTTGTAGCTGAGCATTGGTTGTAATTTACGTTTTGATCTGTGGATCGTCAGTCACATAATATAAGCTTTTAAATGCTTTACTAAACTCTCCATGTCAGATAAATGCAACTGTTGTTGCCCTTTGTCAATTTTCCCTTTGAGCTTTCAAAAACAGTGCAGTCAGGCACAGAGGGAGTTTGGTGACAAATGGCGTAAGCTGATGTAATCCAATATTGGCTATCTGTGTGGCCCGTTCCTAATGCACCTGCTTGCTGGGAGGGCTTCCTTTATGAAGTTAATTATTGAGAGGCATCATCAGTCAGCCGAGGAATCCGCAGGGTGAGCCTGCTTTCCCCTCAAGGCCCTGCCATACATCCGTCTTCGTCCACCACCCTCCCCTATTTCATCCCCGCACACACAGACCGCGCTCTTAAATAAATGAGTGTTTTGTCACCACAGGAGTAAAGGAGCCCAGAGATTCCAGACAGGATTATAGTTAGCACAAAAGCACCCACGTCTCCCTTGCTTTAAGGCCCACCCTCAGCCATGAAAATGTTCTCTGAGGCCGTTTTAAAGTTGCTTTTGATTAAAAGCTCTCACAGCGCGCGGCATCTGAAAAGGAGCTGGAGTTTTGTTTTTCTTTTTTAACTGCAAGCCTCAGTGGCAGGAGCAGCAGGTTGCCACAGAGTGAGAATCAACCACGAGGAACAGCACTGCATCACCATGCACTCACCCCACCCCGCACCCCCTAACACAAACACACACACACACACACACACACACACACACACACACACACACACACACACACACACACACACACA
>JBBJLR010000145.1:9613195-9634429 GCA_037577145.1 Brachypetersius gabonensis
TTTTCAACATAATCAGCCTGTATCTCAATAAATAGAACGCCGACTTCCGACTCATTACGGCAGATCGGGTCACATATAGACACCCAGGTGAGTGTGTTTTGCTTACGTGGGTAAAAGTGGCACCTGGATGCACTGTGGGAAGAAGGCAACTAGGCAGAGGCAGCGTGATGCTCTGCTGGGAAATTTTGGTCCCTGGCATTCATGTAGATGTTACTTTGGCAGAAACCACCTACCTTAACATTGGTGGAGATTAAGTACACCTCTTCATAACGTATGTGACCTCTTTCAAACATATTACCTGCCCTGCCACACTGCAGAAATTCGTTAAGAATGGTTTGAGGAATATGACAAAGAGTTCAAGGTGTTGGCTTGGTCACTAAATTCCTGTGGGTTGTGCTGGATTAACTGGTCTGATCCATGAAGTGCCCACCGAAAATTATTTGTTTCGTCCCCCACCCAGCATTTTATATGAGTGAAAACAGGTGAGATGCCACGTGCAGCATGTGCCACACCCGCGCCGGGAAAACACGGTCCTGTTCCAGACTCCCCAGATTAAAATGCTTCCGACATCTGTGCTTGTTCGTACTTAAACACCTTCATTTTATTTAATTGGGGTGACCAGAAAGGATTAGTGATCATGTTTGGGGTGGCACACATGTTTCAGGACCCCACCTAAACCACTCACCGCAACAAGATTTGGAATGAGGATATTGGTGGAAAATATGAAATAATACATGGTTTATCCAACTTTTTCCACATTTCTGTAGACAAAGTGATAAAGAAACCTTCTACAACCCATGCCAATCATCTGAAGACAGGTTGTGTGCGCATCAAAAGAGCTTGGGTAGAAATGTTACAGTGCTGAAAAGTTTCCGCATGGGATAAAAAAATAACGGTGACTGTTGTGGTGCTTGGGGTGGCCAGGATTCACAGTGGCCTCCCCAAAACAACCCTTGCAACTATCATTGCTATTTCCCTCAGCATATTTTTTCTCTCAGCAATTTTATATTGTGACCATTACTGCACATCAAAAACAGCTTAAAAACATTTAGCTGTAAATACTTTTACTGCAAAAAATATCCGTGATTAATTTAGGTCAATTAAACAGAAAGCTTGTAATTAATAAGATTGACTTTTTAATTGCTTTATGCCCTTATATATGTATATATTAAAGCGATTAAAATCTCTCTCTCTCTCTCTCTCTCTCTCTCTCTCTCTCTCTATATATATATATATATATATATATATATATATGTGTGTGTGTGTGTGATATGTCTGTAACTTTTCTTTGTAGTCTATGCATGGTCTGTGTGTAGGCTGTGCCACCAGCTGCCCTTCTGCCACTTCATGCTGGTTAGTTATCTTTAGCTGCTTTCATTAACACTCTCTTCAGCGCTACTGCAGTCATAATATGACAAGAGGCCTGTGACATTTCCCTTACTACCGGAGTGTGAAAAGTGAAAAGTGTGGGAGGGAGCGGGAGCAAGGGAGAGGAAAGAGGCAGAAACAAGAGGAAGAGGGAGGCAGAGAAAGGGGATAGCAAGGAAATGAGATAGAGTAGGTGGAAATAGTTGAGTGCAATACAAGGATCTCAAATAATTAGCAGAGAGCTAGCAAATGAGACTTTCTCTCTCCGTCTCTCTCCCTCCCTCTCCCTCTCTTTGTCTATTGCTGTGATTTTAATATAATCTTTAACACCTTCACAATGGGTGAGTTATGGAGCATGACAACCACATCCCATAATTACAGCCTCGTCAACACAGTGAGAGCAGAACTAATGATGGCAGAGCAAGTTCTGTCTTTCTCTCTCAACCACCAAGTGCGGTCTCTCTCTTTCTTTCTTTCTCCCCCCACCCCCTTCCTCTCTCTCTCTCTCTCTCTCTCTCTCTCCCTCTATATATATATATATATATATATATATATATGTGTGTGTGTGTGTGTGTGTATATATATACATATATATACATACACACACACAAGCACCCTGCCAAAGTGTTGAGCCACCCCTCATTTTTTCATATTTTGCTATGAATCACCAAAATTTATTTATGCCTGTCAAACCTATCCTAAACAAGTTGCCAAGACAGAGCATTCAGCACTACCAGTATACCGCCTGATCATCTGGAATCATCTGCACCTGTTTTGTTACTGGTTCAGGCCTTAAGATAGATGTCATTGTTATGCTTTGACACAGTTGTCATAGATACATGTGTGTAAGTGCATGTGTGTGTGTGTGTGTGTGTCTGTATGTATGTATATACAGTATATATATGGATTTTAATTATCTATTTTATTTATTTAATTAATTTTTTAAAGCATACTTACAGTTTTGGCTGGTATTTGTCTCTTTTTGCCTCTGCTGCCGGACAGTAAGCAAGAAGAATCGAGGATCTCATGGTAAGATATTTTTAGCAACCACAGACATGAAAAGTACAAACTCTCTAAGCACACTCCAAACACTCAAAGCAAACTTCAAAATAACTGTGAGGCATCAGCTCAGGAATCAGGGTTATGGGCATAGTCATTCTAGTCAGGAAAATGTTGTGTGTGGGAGAGAAAAACAGTAAAAATGATTCTGTTTTGCGGTGTGCCGTGGTCGTGATGGGCATGCTGATGCCTCCACAGAAGTTCAGAAAAGTATGATTAAAAAAGACACTGGACTGGCACTGCTTACTGCAGGAGTACCATCACTGCTGCTATGTGCTACTCGTGTTTTGGTTCTTTTCTAAACTTTTTATATGCTTGAATGATGAATGTGTGACTAATCTGACTCTATTGGCAGTGGGGGTGCACCACACAGAGAAATTGTCTCCATATTGATTGTTTGTTAGAGACAGTCTGAGGAATAGCCTTGCATGTTTTTTTCCTCCACACCCAGGGTAAAGCGCTGTTCTCGTGTGGACCAGCACAGAACCTTCCTGAAGGTGATAAGGACAGTCCCAGAGAGATCAAGTCATTACTAACAGTGCAGAAGGCTGACCTGCTGTGGAACCTGTGCCAAGTATTTCAGCAGACGGCAAACGCGCTTAATTCAATTATTCCACAACGAGACTCAGCCAAGAACCCGAAGCCCTGAGAGAGAGAGAGAGAGAGATAACCTAACTTGATATTCATAAACTGATACAATTTGCGAAGATAAATGGCAAAACAGAATCCTTGGAGATGGGGAAATGTCCCAGAAGACCATGGGTGTTTTCAGTAGTGCACTAAAGGAAGCTGAGTGTGATGCCTCCTGCCACTGGCAGAGATCACAGGGCTTGTGAAACAGTGCTGTTCAGCAGATCCCTGGTGGGTTCTGATGCCTTCTAAAGGCATAGGCAATAAGAACAGAGACGCTGAGGTGAGGCGACGCTTACTTAAGAGTACTTTTCCCCACCCCCCAATGCTCTTCTCACCTCATACTCATTGTAGTAGGGTATAACGGTCACCCCCAACAGCGGTCTAAGAGCGCATATGAGGCTTCTAATAATATCTACATGTAGCGCAAAAAGCTGGTCTGTCCACACATAGAGCGAGAAGGAAGCCTTCGTGCATTAGACAGTGTGTTCAGTCAGTCCTGGGCTCTTTGAGCCATCATAGTCCACAGGAGACTTAAGGATAAATACAACATCTAAAAAAATATTTAAATAAATTTGCAAATAAATAATTAAAAACAAAGCCTCTTTTCCCAGTGGCTTAGATTGAGCTCATAATAGCTCCTGCGCTGTGAAATGTTCTTTAATCCTGGCCATTAATCCTGTGTTTTAAGTGAAAACAGAGGAAGCCAAAAGCTAATAACAGCCTGGAACTTAAAGAGATGCCATGGCTCCCTCACAGAGCCTACAAAATAGCAAAGTTTTTCAACACTAAGGTGATTTGAGGTTTGCCTGTTCACTCTACCTCTACTTGACATAGACTATTGCTTTTTCCCTGTTGGAGGAAAAAAACACCATGCACAATGGATCTAGATGACATCCCCTTAATTACAATAAGACATTGGACCAGGCCTGATCTAAGTGTGGTTGCCAAGCCAAAGTTGGCCCATGAGGTACGATTTGGCCAGACAGTTACTCTAACCCAACCCCTCACCCATACTATATATTGCTTCTTAATTTAAGTTTCTTGATTTCTTATTTTTTGTAGCACATTGTAGTGTAATGTGACAAATGTTGAAAAACAGTGAGTTCAAGCACAATTGGCTTTGCTCACAGGGCGGGAAGGATTGTCCTCTCACTCCCCCAACACTCAGGGCAAAGCTTGTCAACATCTGTTAGCTGACGTAACTTAATTGGCGCTTAGCGTTCACCTCCGAGCACGTTAAGCTGTCCGATGACATTGCGTTAGCGGCAGTTTGAAAAGATGCGGTGACTGGCCTTATGTGTCAGAAAGAATTCAAAATGCTGACATGGTTTACTGCAGGGGAACTCAAACGTCTTGTCTTGCTGTGCCAAAATGCGATGCTTGTGGTGAGAGATGACCATAAAAAAACAATTGTAGGAATCAACCTGGTGTTCTAGCATTGTTGTTGTCATTGTGTGATTGTTCTGACTAGCGAGTGGAACTAAACATGACTAGAAAAAGGAGGAAATCAGGGAAAAATAATCAATTAAAAAATAATTAGAAAACTGCCCTCCTTTAATTTAGAATTTTTTTTGTTGATGGCCATCTCCTACCATAAACACTGCATTTATCCTCTTAAGACAAGAGGTGTAGTTATCCCTGCAGTAAACCATGTCAGTATTTTAAATTCCATTTGACATTTGAGTCATGCAGCATTTCTGATAGGCTGAAACACGATTGAGTTGTATGGCATCTCACACCTTGTGATACACAAAGTAGTATTAAGCATACTGTTAGTGGTCCTGAAGGTAAAGGCAGGTGAGGGTCCTATTTTTATAATTTAGTTGATAACATTGGTGGACAATGTCCACTCAGGACCCTTGATTAGTTCCAAGTAACAACAAATGATTAAAGTAATCGCACATAAAGTTTTTATTACTATTGCTCTGATTGAACAGGTCAGCACTCTTTGTTGCATACCAAGTGTGGTCTGATTTTCAACCTTTTTCTGAGCTTCTGAATACAGCTATGCATATTCCATAAAATGTTTCAACAATGGAATGAAACTATCGGGTATGTTATAATTCATTTTCAAAAGCCATTACACACTCAGACTGAGTTTTATTGACTTAATTTTAAATATAGCTCCGGTTCCAGGCTTGTCCCCCATTTCCTGCCTTGCAACACCTTTTAACTGTGAATGGATTCACCGTAGCGTGGCCTTTCATGTCTTATGGCTTAAAGAGAACACGATGAACAGGTCCTAAAACAATATATCTCAAGTATCATGTCTTTATCTTCTCTATCAGACAAAATCCAGTACATTTTTTATCAAATGCACTTATTTTTACTGCTTTTTTCTTGTCTGAGATTTTCTTAGACATCGTGGACAGAGTAGAGTGTTAATGCTCTGAAAAGTTGGTTCCAGCCTATTGAAGAAGACAAAAAACTTTGGAAAGTGAAAGAAGTTCACTTACCTCCATCATGCATTTTGTCAAAGTCAACATCAAAGGCTAGATTTCTGCATTATATTCTGTAACAGAATCCCTCATTTCCATATGATTTCAATATTTAAGCTATTCTCTAATTTCCCAGCTGCAAAAATGAAGCTGATTTAATAGTCACTCTTTAATTTTTCACAATTAGAATACAGATAGGCTTGGCTCATTTTAAAAATGTAAAAAGCACATTTTCATGGAAGAGTAATTCAGTACAAAAGTCAAATCGGAGAGGCAGAGGTACCACAGCCCTTTGAACCATGGCGTAGGACCAGTGCCAGGAGATCAATTATTCAAAGCATTCTCATCCAAGCAGGGCTGATATGAAACAGTCAGAAACAAAGAGTCATGCTGGTCGACTTGGGCATGATCCGGAGCAGGTTATCCAGTGATAGAGTGGGCATGTGGAGGCTCGACTGTGGAGACCCTCTCTCGTCCTTGGCCCCTGTTGTGAAGTTTTTCTTTATGCTCGGTTAAAGTGATAATTCAACAAAAAGCTAATTTAGCCAGTTTTCAAATAGATGTTGTGTCTGACATTTTACAACAGTAAAAATATATTTTTTTAATTGATAATTGTATAGTCGTACACTGTCAGAACCCATCTAGGCGATACTTAACTCAAAGTGGGTTCGAGCAAGTGTGGGATTATTTGGGCGTTTGGGAGTTTGAATAGTGCTACTTGGCTGGACATAAACTTTTGTAATTTTTTTGCTAAATTAGCCTTAGCAACAATAGCCTCTAGTACAATTAGTGTTAAACTGGTTAACACTTTATTTGGAAAGCCCTCTGTATTAAAAGACAAAAGATGATTTTACTCAACTAAATGTCTTTTAAATTCACCTTAATTTCCCCTGATCCTAACCTCAACCTCAGCCCAAAACTTAAACCCAACCCCTAACCCTTCTTCTAAACCTAATCCCTGCCTTAACCTTAACGCTGTTGAGAATATCTGTAGATAATCTGTTGGGAAGGGTGGAAAGATTATTCGTAAGGTCCCTAAGTACTACTTATGGAATTAAATGATGAACAAAACTCAGAGGCCATTTCAAGATAAGTGCTCTTGTGGGCACACATCCCAAATCTGTTTCACAGATGGGTGCCTCAAAGTGCTCTTCTCTTGCTATCTTTCTCACCACGTTCTTGTTCTCTCCCTCCCTCCCCACCACTAGATTCGGATGCTCCAGCGGACCCTGTAGCTCCAGTGATTGTGATCCCCCCCAGAAATACCACAGTGGTGGCTGGGGTGAGCGAGGCTACGCTGGAGTGTGTGGCTAATGCACGGTGAGTAGAGTATTAGGGGAATGCACCTGCCTCCGCACTACAGCAGTCCATTTGTTTCAGGTGAGCTCTGGATGTTTGTAAGCGGTCATTTGTGGTCCATTATATGGCACTGGTTGTACAGGTTCTTATAAATTACATTATGAACTGATGTTCAGCCTCCCTGTTTTACTGATTATATATCTCTGTCTCTCTCTCTCCCTCTCTTTTCCTCTCTGTATCTCTCTAGGCCAGTGGAGAAGTTGAGTTTGGTATGGAGGAGGAATGGAGTGGAGGTGGCCAGTGGCGTTGGCACTTTTGGCCGCCGATTGACCATCATCAACCCCACCTCTGCTGATGTTGGCCTATATGTGTGTGAAGCGTCCCTGTTGGACAGCAGCGTTAAACCCGCAGAGGCCAGAGCCTTTCTCTCAATTATAGGTAACATATCAGCCCTGCTGCTCTGAAAGTTACTACTGCCTATGGCTTATGTGTGTTTAAACATGTCCCAAATCAGGAACAGAGGAACAGAGCCTTAGGTTTTGTGCTGTGGATAGAAATACGCAGTGTATTAACAGGTCTAATAGTTTTTTATCCTTCCTGTTCTTAACACAGAAGCATCCCAGCCATTTTTACTTTGTGAACGTCACCTAGTAATTCTTAATATTAGTATTGTCCTGGAAAATACAGTCATAGAGCTATTGCTGAAGCATATGCATAGTCAGTCTTCATTAGATCATTCTCAATCATTTGTTTGTCAACCACATCTTATTTAAAAAGTTTGTCAAGCAGTATTCTGAATGTGTGTAATTCAGTTCCACAGAAATCAAAACCACTTTATATTTCCCCAAACACCCCTTGAGGTGCACCCCATTGTGCCTATGCACATTATATAATCTCCATAGAGAAACTTTTACAACTTTTACAAGTTTTTCTCTGCAGCACTTTCACATGCGCCAGAAGTCACTATGCTCAACAGCAAGTGTTAGCTAGAGTGAAATAAAGCCCCTAGCACTGCATTGTGTAGCAGTTTTTTGGAGTGTTGGAGCTCAATCTCTACCACTGGGCATTATTCAGAGCCAAGTTTGAGCTTTTGATCTAGAAATAATCATCCAACATCTGTACCTTTGGTCATTTGATGCTTTTGTTGGTGAATGCCATTAAATCCTCATAGTCCTTCATTTTGAAGCAAACCTATAGTAGTGTGTGCGTTTTGTGTGGAAACTAAGGTGACAAGCAGTAATGATTGCGGCCTGTTGCAGTGATGGGATGTCATAAGTCAACAGCTCAGTGGCTGTGTGTGAAAATTAGATGTTAGAGTCATAAATATGCACCAGTTCATCTGCTCATGTATGTAAGTGTGCACCTGTTTATTCAGATATCACTTATTCATCTGCTTATATATGTATATACTTATGTATAGATAGACCCACTTCAGCGCTTTGCCTCCAGAGAATGTAACTGTGATTTCTAGAAGTACATTCAGCAGTCCTGTCTTTAGAGGCGTGTATTCATCAAATAGAGCTTCTCACAGAGCTGTCAATAAAAAAATAGGGAAGAGAAATAAAGTGTTGATTTCTGTAGTTACAGTTGTAGCTGTTGATTAACAGATATGCACGTTCTATAGAGTCTGTGAGAGCCCAGTCTCAGTAACTATCTGCTTCTATGCCCAGGACAAGACTTAGAGCAGTGGCTGCAATGTGTTTGTCTGAAAGGCAAACATACCACTATCTATCTGTTCACTGCCGCTTTCACGCCCTTAGCAGCTTTACTCCCACATACACAAAGCATGCAGGTTAGCCTGCCACACAATAAACTACATCATAGCATGAACAGTGGTAGTCGTTGATTGCATGTCTGTTACACATAGCTTCAAATGCACAGCTTTGTGCCCGTGTTGACGACTTCTTTCCGTTTGGCAGAGCCTCCATACTTCACGGCTGAGCCCAGGAGGAAGATGATGGGAGAGGTGGAGAAAAGTATGGATATTCCTTGCCAAGCTCGAGGTCAGCACTTTATATGCCCAGCTAATGCAGTCAGTAGTAGCTTGAATACATTACATTAACAGCACACATGCACTTCATCACCATACAAAAATAAAGGGTCCTCAGAGATTCCTGGCTTGGGCGTAGGGTTCCAGAATGAACAAAACAGCTGATGTAGAAGACCCACAATAATGTGCAGGTTATTTAAACTTAAAACATCTTTACACTTGCACATTTGATTTAATAGACTGGTTCTTTAAAAAGTCATTCACTGCTCTTTAGGGACCCAAAAAATTAGTTTGCCACCTGTATGAGTGTATGTTAGCCAAGTGCATACTCTTAAATAGGTTTATTGACGGCTCTTGTCTCGAACTTATGATTCTAGGAAAAATCATTGCATTTATACAGATCAGCCGTGACATTAAAACCACCTGCCTTATATTGTTTATGTCTTCCTTGTGCCATCAAAACACCTCTGATTCAACAAGACATTCGCAATAGATCTTTTATGTACCCTCCATTGATCTGACTGCTTTGCCCATCACATTCCTCAGACGCTCTATCCAATCTGATATTTGGAAACCAGTTCAACACCTTGGACTCTTTGACCAATCCTTAACCATTTTTGCAGTGTGGCCGAACGCATTATGCTGCTGAAAGTAGTCACTGCCATTAAGGGAATACTAAAAACCATCTGCGATAGTGTTAAGAGTGATTTGTGTCAAAGTAATTTATAATTTGAAGTTGTACAACTACATAACCTAAAAGCTGGGTCCATTGGTCCTTTTAAATGGTTCTTTCCACTTGTACATATCATTTACATTCTCTGACAGGTTCTTAGAGTCACTCCACAGAATCAGCTTTGGCACCTTTATTTTTAAGATTTTTCTGCTGCCAACAGTCTGCATAAAATTCAGCACCACACAAATAGGGCTTTGGTTATCCATATCAAACAGCGTATCGACAAGGAAAAATTGTTTAAACAACGTATCGACAAAGAGAAAAAGATTTATAAAATCTTTACAGCTTGTGAACGTCAGTGTCAGTAGACCGTAAGAGCAATGGTGGCTTTGTGGAAGAGTATTGGGGTTGCAATTAGCCGTTAGAGATGAGTGGTTGATGTCAAAGGGCCAATACTGTTATCATTATACTGGGGGTGGAGGAGGGGGGGTGGGGGGGGGTGGGGGCAGGATGGTGATGGACAGTGGAAATGGTATTGGCTTCCTGTCAGAAATATTCTCCAATGCTGTCCCCGGCAAGTTTTCTAACAGCCTTGAAATGGAAGCTCAGCTCACTAGTTAGAACCATACTAATATTATTCAGTGTTGCATCCATGTGTGGTGCAATTGCAGAAGTGGAGGCAGGGGGAGAAAATGATCCACTAGATGAACTACAAGAAATAAAAACAATGCACTCAGTTAGTCTCGTTCTTTCTACAGTGAAAAGTGAAAACAATCCATTACTTTTTCTCCATCTGGCGTCAATGATCAATGCACTTTGGTCTCAAAGAATCTTTTGTTTGAAGAAGGTTTTTGTGTCAGGAGCAAAAGGACAAACCTGAAGTGTACCTAAAACCTATTGATCTTTACCTTGAGTCTTGAAGAACCTGTGCCAAAAAGTCTGATGTTGTTTTCTGTGGAATGCTGTTTTAGATGTCTATTAACTAACGACAAAGGAAAGCTTAATAATTTTAAATGATAATTCGCTTAAAGTACACTGGAGCCACTACAACAAATGTTTCTACTTTCATCAGCTCTTACAGCTCCTGGTTAAGAGTGCATCTTCCTGAGCTGCCAGAATATACTTGGAAATGTGCGAGTGGATGCTATCTCATTTCCACTTGATAGTCTTGTTTTTTTGTTTGTTTGTTTATTTTGTTTTGTTTTTTAGAACATGCCAGAATGTCCTAATTCAAGGACTCCGATCCATTCTTGCTCAGTTCCTGCACTGAGTGCACTCCAGCCATTTAATAAGTGGCGCTGGAGTGGTGAAGTTCACCAGCTTTCACTTGCGATGGAGTGTTACCATAATAACAGCTCCAGAATGAAATGTTTAAGTCCTGTATGTATAAATGCATTCATTTAAATGTATGGCAAAGAAAAAAGACTTTTATAATACCACTGCAGAGTACAGTCTATAATAGTAAACAGCTAAGTGCAACAGTTTCCATATCCCAAGTCACAAATTTTCACTCAACAGACCTGTCATTTGACCAAGCGGATTCAAAGCCAATCGTGCACTCAACTGTGCGCGGTCTAAAGTCCTTCCAAAGGTTTTCTTTATGAAAGTAAACTTGTTGGGTTTTTTTCAAGTGTTAATGGACATTCATATATTTATTATACAAAAAAGTTTGAATAAATCCCTGCAGTGTACAATTTTAAGATCATAATTAGTTTTTCCCTGGTGATTATCCTGCAGTGTTTTTGTCCACCTCATTCTCTCATTCAGATGCTTAGGAGTTCCCCAGAATCAGAAATCAGTGTTTCTGTACTTAAAAGGAAGTTGCTTTTAAGTACAATCCAGTACAGTAAATGCAAGTACAGAGTGTGCAATCATTTAAGTCATTTACAAATGTTGTAAGAATTTAACACTAAACCATTCTAATATTTTGGGGGGGAAACATTTTTGATTAAACCAGACGCCAGCAAACATTTGTTGTGTTGGTTGTTCACCTTGTTGACTTGCCTTTCATGTCTTAATAAAGGATAGGGATGGGTAAAGTACTTCTTATGTTCTTGTTTGCATTTTACAGAGGTGTCTGCTCTTGTCCTGCTTTGTTTTGAATCCCTAGGTGTGCCCATGCCCAAGCTGGAATGGTATAAGGATGCAGTGCCCCTCAGCAAGCTCAACAACCCACGCTATAAGGTCATTTCCAGCATGGGTCTGCAGGTTAGGAAGCTGCAGCCTAATGATGCAGGAAGCTTTCAGTGCTTCGCCAGGAACGCAGCCGGAGAGATGCAGGTGCACACCTACCTGGACGTCACAAGTGAGTTGGAAACCACAGCAGTGAGAAGTCTGTATTTCAGCTCTGAAGAGTGGCGAGGGAAGTGTCTGAGTGTAATTACTGGCTCGCAGAGAGAGTGAAAGCATAATAAAGGGCATTAAGTGTGATGGGCTGTGGAGAGCATGCTCTCACTGCCTTAGCTTTGTCAGTCACAAATATGTTTCTGCCAATCTACAGCCAATTGCTTGCCAGATAGGAAGTAGAAGCTTTCCCCCATGGAAAAGGCCTGTCTGGTGTTGATTACCTTATAATGTTTGCTGCCCCTGTCGTGTGAGGCCATAAAGGCATCTGGGAGGAATGCTCTCATCACACTGATAATTACACCATCCCTGCTCGAACACGCTGGGTGGATTATGATAATGATTTTTAACTTCAAGCAGTGACCTTTAGGCAATCCAATTTCCTCTGATTACTGAATCGACTGGAGAAAAAGAGGAGAAACACAGCCTGGCCAAAGACTATATATCTTAAATGTCTCTGTGTAACAGTCCTGATCTGGGATCAGTTTGCCAACGGTCTTTATAATCCTAGATTACTTTATTTGAGCCTGATTTGTGGCTGCAGGGGTTTCTTATCTAGATGTTTTGGCATAGCCAGTACCATCCCATAAGGTGCAACACAAGCTGTAGGCTACTCATTTTTAATCTTAAAGGCTCCCTCATAGCCATCACTCAGCGTGATGCAAAGGCAGACGCCTATTAGGTGAAATAATAGAATTAGCAGTTAGCACTCTCATCCCAGCACATTGAGCGGTTCATAAAGAAGCAGTGATTCTTCATATATGTCTGTGGAACCACGTGGTAGACTTAACCCTTTCAGCTTGCAAGGGGGACATTTTTAAGAATTTAAAAAGGGAGAAAAGAGTAAAAATAGAAAAAATTTAATGATTTTGGAACGTTAGTGTATACTATATTGCATAAATCATCCTGGATCACTTTGTACTATAATACATTTATGAAATAATGTCTGTACATTGATAAACAAATTTGTTTATTTTTGGTTTTCATACTATATTTCTTATTGCACTAATTTAAAGCAGGGAAGCATCTGATTGATTGCTTCTTAAGGCTCAGTGTTCATTGTCATTTTTTGTACCTGCAGCTGTTGCATTGTGGGGCAAACGTTTCTTCAGCGCCATACATAGATGTTGACTGGTTTCTCTGTGTCTGAATTTATTATGTGTACTAATCTTCGAGGAAAGAAATCAGTTGCTTGTCTCTTTTTTAAATACAGTAATCCACCGCTTTTTCGTTTAAAAATACAAATGAAGGCTCGGTGGAAAGGTCTCCTGGAGATCTCCCGAACTGTGGAGTTTGAAGTGTGAGTGCTAGCACCGCAGACAAATCGCGCTTGGAGCACGGGGGCTCAACACTGGGGTGGAATTCCAGGTTGGCTACAGCCTGCCCTTGTGTGAAAACATCAGAAAAAAATATATTTATTGTCACAAAAAAGCTGAAAAAAGGTGGAGGATATTTGCAGTTTCAGCGTTACTGTGGGGAGTTCAGTTCTCAAAAAAAAAAATCCCTGTGTGACTGAATCCGAGACTCCTGATCCATGTAAAACTGGGGGGTTACCTTATATCGTTATGTGTCCTCTTGCCTCAGTAACGCAATCAGTCCTGTAAGATACGGATCACAACAGTGTCTTGAGATGCTGTCCATTTTTAGCCCACCCTTCCATTAACTGGGTGCACATTTCAGAGTTTGTGTGTCTGTTTCTGCATTTCACCTTAGAATTAGGATTGAACTTTGGTGATTTTGCTTGTCAGTCAAAGTGTCTCTGTGTTCCATCATGTCTGTTAAAGCAGTCCCACACAGACACCCCACTGCTGTCTTCCTGGAATGTGGGAGTGTCCATGTTGTGTTTTCTTTGGGCATGAAGCACAAAGTTGATGGGAGAGTAGGTTAAAATAGACAGGATCTCCATCAGTTTCGAGAGACTGCTGTAATTCCTACCTGACAAGAGTGATGCTGTATTCGAAGGAAAGTAAGGGACAGCTTTTTTTTGTTATGTGCTATATAATCTAAAAAATTTTAGAATTAGTGTTTCGAATAGAATAGAAAGTTAGCCGGAGAAAGAAAAAAGCCAGCCGGAGATCACTGGAGAGGAGAAGATCTTGCAGTGACATTTGTTTACTGTCTCTGTCATGCAGCCACATGACACCCCAACACCACCATTGACCAACAGCTCAATCAAATGCATTTCAGTCCTCCTCCTGGGTGTATTGTTGCTGTTTAGATCTGTTACATGTTAAAGTGATCGAAGACAAAAAGAGGGAGTAAATACCAGCATACATTGTAATTAATCAATATGCAATCTTTCCACCACTGTTTTACTGTACGAAACATCACATCACAGCCATTCTCCATAAATCTCTATCCAGAAGACTTGAAAGTACATAATACTGTGTCAGAAATGCCAGTGCCCACATTCACTGGAAAGAACTCGTGCTGGGCCATGTGGTCTGTGCCTATATGACCACAAAAATATTCTCTGTGCGTCCAAAAACCCTGGTTCCATGGGTTTCCGTCTGTAAGTATGTACATAATTTAGCGTTTAGCTCATCGATCTTCATGAAGATACACATGAAAGGTTAAGGGAAAGTAACCTTTCATTCACTGTGCAAATTGAGCAGTAATGAGTTTTTTTTCCCCGAACTGATAAGGCAAAAAATTCAACTCAGAATCCAAATAATGTTGTTTTGCTTTCCATCAGGGACATGCGCCAGCATCCCAAATGAATATACCTATTCATTTACACATCTCTGCTTATTACAAAATGACCTACCGACTCCACAATACTTCCATTATGGGTGCCCACTCAGAATAGCCTAATTGGATTCATTCCGGTTGTTTACCGTTTCTGATTTGAGACACAAATTCATAGAAACAGTGGAAAAGCGCACACATTTCTGCCAGCCCAGAATAGCAAGGCAATGAAAGCAGGAAAAGAATAAGGGCTTTAATTCAATTTCCCGTTGTTTGGCTGCTTGTAATGATTTGTGCATGCATGTAGACATAAATGTGTGTGTGTGTGTGTGGGTGGACTATGTTGACCAGAGTGTGTTTGATTGGAGCTGTGCTTGTGGTCTATCTAGGTCTGTGTTAAGCACAGTGAGAAGTGTTTCTGTGTGTTTGATTAGTGCTGTGTCTACGGTCTCTGCAGGTTTGGCTCCAACCTTCACTGCACCTCCAGCTAACATCACAGTGACGGACGGCTCTGCAGCCTCGTTCACCTGCCAGGTCTCTGGAGCCCCAAAACCAGCAATCACCTGGAAGAGAGGTAATAATCAGCAGCCCTGCCCCTATATAGCGTTCTGCTCTTGGCTTCTGACCACAGTCAACTGCATTAACAAATCCTGTCAGGGCAGTTTAATGCCCAGTAAGAATGTGAAAACAAACATGACTGTATCTCTGCCCACACAGCCTGTCAGTTTTTTACAAGAGTCATATTTTGTCACTTTGACTCCTTAGCACCCGGATTCTTCAGCAGGGGCATAAATTGTCAAACACAAATACAACATCTTGAGTTTTTGTACGCCTCGCAGAATGCTATTAAAGTGTCTTTGTTGCGGCTGATTGGCAACAAAAAAACGGATAATTTCATGCAAGAGCACCACAAATCTGCCTTTATATCCCAGCACTGTTTTGGCTTTATTCATGAAGTTATTTCCGTAGTCCTACCAATTATGTACAGCGGAGCTCTCCTAACGAGACAGGCTGAACTGAAGCGTGCTTCAGGAGGATTTCCCTCTGGGGAAAACTTTAAGCTTGTAATAAAAAATCAGCCATAGCTGAACAACTATCCATGATGCCCTGTTAATCTTTTGTGTTGCTGCATAAGTGATTTACTGAGTGTGTGCATATATTTGTAGATACACAGATCTTGGCCAGCGGCTCGGTACAGATTTCACGATTCACACTGTTGGAGTCGGGAGGGCTGCAGGTGAAGCCTGTAGTGCTCCAGGACACAGGAACATACACCTGCTACGCTGCTAACACTGAGGGGGCTATCAACGCCAGCGCTAGCCTCACCGTCTGGAGTAAGATCCTCAGTTCTTATTTTTGGCAGCCTGTCCTAACACACAAACATCTGTGTAGTGTTTCTCATCCCATTCCTTAAGGCTTGCCACAGAATCCACATTTTTAGTCTATCTGAGCTCTCAGTTATTAAACATATAAAACGCCAGAGCAGACAAGGGTTAAAGAGGGATATGGAACTTAGTGAGACACTTTGATCACTAAAGTTAGATTATGTAGTTACTAGTAAGATCATTTTTAAAATTCAGATCATTTTGGATATCTCTACAAATTGGGCTAGATGAACCCAACTCACAAATATGGTTAAATGAACTTGATTTTAAGTAATGTGTTCCACATTTTAAACTTTCTCTGGACCATCAGACTCCACACAAGCAATGAAGGGAGCACCATCTGTCACAGCTAACCCTAACCCTTAATCTCTCTTTCAAAACGAGTGTTGCTTTTTTTACTGTGACTCAGCCACAGTTAATATGGTTAATGGTTCAGTTCAATCACACTGCAGGCTGTGAAGAAAGCTGTGAAGATATTACACAGTTTACTCTCGTTTCAAGATACCTAACAGGTGCTGGCATAGCGTTCAGATCATTACAACCCAAATTCATCTCCAGGTACAGCTGTACTGGGTCCCAGGTTAATACAAAATATTGACCAAGTGGTGGGCCTGCAGACAGGGTTGAGTCTCAGTTACGCCCATCACACACAAAGCAGCTTTTCACCATTAATTTTCTGTGCAAGAAGAGCAGAAGTGAGTGATAAAACAGCCATGGGCAAGTGCGAAAAGAACAATAACATTCCCACGTACGGAGGGAGAATGAGTCATATGTGAGAAACCGCAAAGTTTCTGCACTGTTGTAGCATTAGTGACTAAACCTGCAGCATCTTGTTCCATCTATATCATGCCAGACTTGATCCAGCTGACTCAGGTCTTCCAAAGTCTCTGAATGACTGGATCAGATGGATGAGGAATGAGGGGCAAAATATTAGACATGGGTTAGGGTCAGTTTTGCATCTTTGCGAATTAGAAATTACTTCTCTTCCTAGAATTAACCATTTCACTTCTTATTACTACTTTTAATCCAACCTTGTGGATTCCAAGCGCATAACAGATTGAGTTTCAGGTCTGCCTAACAGCAATTATTGAAATACGGTTGTTTATTTTAATGTGATTACAGTGAATGAATCTATAATGTGATCTATAATGTGTTACACTGCTTACTGTAAAATAGTTATTAGATTACTACTGTTGGGGTTTGAACACTAATAAAAAGTGGGTCTCTAGGTGAAGGGTTGGTAACCACTGTATATTGAAACGCGTCTCCAGTATCTAACCAAGTGCTGTGTCTTCTCCAAGGTCGCACCTACATTTCCCACCCTCCCACGGACCTCCGTGTCATCAAGGGAACCACAGCCGTTTTAGAATGCAGTGCCACACATGACCCCCGTGTGGCTGTGAGGTAGGTGGTGATGTATGGTCCCTGAGTGTGTGTGTGTGTGTGTTTGAGGGGGGCTGGGTTCACCTCATTGTCTAAGGCCAGGGCTGCCCCATCAGTTCTGATAGTAATGTTAATTGGAAGTGCCAGACCATGTGCCGTTAAGTAGATTCGAAGTGCAATCCGTTATGCTATAAAGCTAATTCAGCGCTAATATGCAGGAAATCAGCATAATGAAGCACTCCTGCTTTCCCTGCTCTCTCTCTCTCTCTTACTCTCTCTCTCTCTCTTTCACCCACTTTCTCTCTCATCCCTCCCTCCACCTGTTTTGTGTGCAGGTTTGTGTGGAAGAAGGATGGAGAGGTTGTTGGTCATTCCAGAGGTGGGCGGATCAGTCTGCAAGATGGCTCTCTGCACATCACTCAGACGTGGTCTGGTGACATCGGTGACTACACCTGTGATGTGCTTTCCCTGGCCGGCAACGACTCTAAGAGTGCACGCCTCGAAGTCATGTAAGCCAAGGCTAACAGTTTCCTCCTCAGCACCTGTTCTTTCGGTTACATGCTGTTTGCCTCTTTCCAGCGGCTCTATCCTCATATGCTCCACCTAAGAATGACCTATTTCCTCCCCAGGAGGAGGCCCATGTTTTTGAAAGCTGGCCTGTGGCTCTCTGAGAGCCTGGGTCATAACACACTGCCTTCCATGCTCTGATGCAGTCTGGACACAAGTCTTCACACCACCCCTACCCCCCACCTCCCGTTAGGGACCCTCCAGGGGGCCTACAGTGTGGTAGGCGCTCTCAGCGCACTTTTTTGCTCTATTGCACTCTCCCTGTCAGCCAAGTGAGGTAAAAGGAAAGGCCCATTTAGAAGCAGCTGCTTGCTTATTACTCCGTATAACATATTTCTCCCTCTGCCTGGCTCAGCACCAGGCCCAGATGCAGCATAGTGCTCACAGCAGGAGCTTCAAGAGTGACCTTTCTTTCACAACCTTTTTCTGCCGTAACCTTTCAGTCTGGTTTCCAACTGCTTTCCTTTGTATTTCATACTGTAGAGCTGTTAATTGCAATTTTTATTGTTACTTTTTACATAATCAAAGGATTTGGAAAGCAACAGAAAGACAGACACGTTTCATTTTTGATTCTTTGTTCTTTTGATCTTTCAGGTGTTTCACGTCGTCTTCATACTTCAAAATGCTATTTTTTACTTTCTCTGCCTGGCAAAATTGAACATTACTTAAAAAGCTGTTGACCTTTTGCCTAGTGTGTGAGCAAGCCTTCAGCCAGTAAGGGGGCTGATGCATATTTGCCCGCTGAATATTTAAAATCTAAAAAAAAAAAAAAAAAGCCAAGATATAAGGAAATAAATTCAGTCTCGACCTTGAATAAAAAAGTAATTTACATATTTTTTAAAAAATGTATCAGGTGTGATATATGCAGATTTTGAGAGGCTAGCATTATGTGGGATTAAGACCCAATATCCGTTTGTGGCTCTGCCCTGCCCTTATTATACTGTTGAAATAGTTTGTGCTGGCAGACGGTTGTGTGAAATCAGGCTTTCTGTCAGACGACTCTTTCCCTAGCGGCTCAACTCATCCAGCCATTCTCTCTCTCTCAGACGCTGCTTCCTGGGCCCTGCTGCCCAAGTCATTAGAAAGAAATGGCTTTTAGTTCGAGGTACTTACTTTGGCAATGACTTACTTAGCCATGGGAGCTCAGACATTTATTGAAATTGAGGCCTAAAGTCTGGAGGCTCTACTTTTAGGGGGGGTGTTTGGGGGGGGGGAGTCAGTTCAGTTTGGTGGAATATCAAAATAATAAAATATAACTCAGTCAGTTAGAACATTCTTTTAGGGGGAGATAATGTGTATAAATTGCCCAGTTATAGGAATGAATGTCACTTTTTAAAGAACATCCGTGCTTCCTCTCTTTTCTTCTGGTGCATTTTATTTGAGAGAGAGAGAGTTTTCTTGCTGAACATCAGAGAATATGCAGAAAGACTGCTAGATGAAAGCCAGTGTATCATTTCTCTCCTACCTGTGAGATTGTCAGAGGTTGCCTGTCTAGTTAGAAAGAACACAAAGAAGTGATGAAATCTGGAGCTTTGCTGATTCTCTCGCTGGGTTTAATTTAGAGAAGAAAACAAACTTTCCGTGAGCAAACCATCGGTGCTTGATATGTGGCCTCAGCAGGAATTCAATCCTCTGCCGAAATGATTAATAAAGCTATCAATAAAATAAAAAAATGAAAAAAGAAATCAAGACGAACACAAATAAATGACTGCCTCCAGCGGGCAGTGGGAACGGAGCTGAATTTGGAATCAGGCTGGTTTCTTTGAATGCCTGAGCCAGGGGAAGGGCGGTGCACAGAGCGTAGAGGAGATGTGAAGCTGGGGAGGTCCAGGGGGACACAGCATGCAGAGCGTTACGGCGAATCTTAAACAGACCTGTTGAGCCGAGACTGCCCTCACGGTGGGAGCATTCTCCAAATACTCTGGATGTTTTTTATGTCTGTTTATTTTGTGATGTGTGTGTGTGTGTGTGTGTGTGTGTGTGTGTGTGTGTGTGTGTGTGTGCGTGTTGTTTAGATTTCTTACGGTGTATCGTGTTTGTTCTCTCTCTCTCCAGAGAGCTGCCACACTCCCCCCGGAACCTGCAAGCCAGCCTGAACGCCACGGACAGCCGCAGCGTGGACTTGTCCTGGATGAGGCCATTTGATGGCAACAGCCCTCTGTTGCACTACGTGGTGGAGCTCTCAGAGAACAGTAAGCAAGCCTGTTTTGTTCCACCCAACCTCACTCTGGGGGAGAGGCAGGTGCATTTAATTGAACCGAATAGCAGCTCACAAAGAAGCCCAGCTCACAGGTGTACTAGGTTCTGTAGACCAACATGTCACAGTTTCCTAACTCTGCTCTTTCCAGTCTGTTTTCATGTCCCCTCCTTCAGCCTACCTACTGGTGAGTGGCTTCATTGTAAAACAGTATATTTTTGAAGTCTTGTTTTAGATATAGACTGAAAAAATCATATTAGATAGATTCCATAGATTAATCTTTTAGTGGTGGTGGTAGAGTGAGTGGGTTAAAATGTGAATAAACACAGAGACTACTGTGGTTGAGTGAAATAATGATTTATAAAACGGATTATAGATCTAATCCATATCACACTGGAATTCTAAAAGTTATTTGGTGAGCTCACAATTCCTCTTTGTCATGACTTACATATTATCTTCCTGGTCTTTTAATTTAGAATTCATAATATATATCAAATAATTTATAGTAGTGACTGAATAATAAGTCTTAGTGTTAATGATGGGAAAGTAGGCCTACAGTTATGTGGTTAACAGGCCCTTTTTGAGTTGAAGTGGATATTGGGCAAGGCAAACACTACAGTCTGCTTGTTGGGTGGGGGAGAGACTTAGGGATCATGCTTGGGAATCACCACTATAACCATACTGCTCACTATATACTAAAAGTTGGTTTGGCTTAAATAGTGGTGCTAGCTTCTGTGATGTTGAAAGAACAGATGTGTAAGGAAGCATGGAGACACCTCCCCTCCCCAAACAAGCACCACTAACACCACTAGCACCATGGAAGAACAGAGCAGATTGATCTGCTCTTGGTGCAAGTGGACAGTGAGGAATGGGCTGCGGTGAAAGTGCAGATTACTGGTGCATGGCTAGAATGGCCCTGGGAAGTCCTATTAGAAACTCCTATGTCACTGAGCCAGCCATCTCTACCCCCCCCCCACCACTCTCCCTCTTATGTGTGTGTATATATATAAATATATATATATATATATATAAATATAAATATAAATAAATAAACACACATACATACAGTGGAGGAAATAAGTATTTGACCCCTCTCGGATTTTCCAATGTTTGTCCAATGACAAAGAAATGAATAGTCTCAGAACAGTATCATTTTAATGGTAGGTTTATTTTAACAGTGACAGATAGCACATCAAAAGGAAACTTGAAAA
>JBBJLR010000145.1:9637789-9656106 GCA_037577145.1 Brachypetersius gabonensis
GATTAATCTAGATTAATTCCAAGATTACAGTGAGATTAATCTAGATTAAAAAAATTAATCTATGCCCACCACTAATATATATTATATATATGTGTGTGTGTGTGTGTGTGTGTGTGCATACAATTGTTTTTCATGTCCGATCAATAAGTTTGTATCATCTCTATAGACCTTAATGTTATTAATAGTTCAACATCAGTTTAGTGTGCTACAATCCTCTAACAAAGTATCCCTCTCACCCCCACTGTTTTAATATTCTTTGATCCAAACATCATGCTGATCAGCACAGTGCAATCTTTTGTATAATTTTAAAGTAATTTCTCTAAAGAGCCCGATGTTGTGTGATCTGATCATTAAGTATTTATAGCGGCCGGCTGGCATTCTACTGAGGAATCCCAGCTTGAACATGATGTGTGATTACTAGGGTTTTTAGGGACCTTTTCTGAGTGAGTATGACAGCTACACTAGCTAAAGATGCAGTAAACTACATTTTTATCAATACGAATATTGCAGCATGCTTGTGTGTCTGAAAATGAATATATTTTACTCAATCAAACTTGTAAATCTCTGGCCTCAACAATTAAGCTCAGACATAGAAATTAGCTGGAAAGACACAGGCATGCCATTCTAGGAGTAAAGCTCAAAGTGAAAAGCCACAGATTTTAGAGTCTAAATAGCAGATTTTACAGAAAAAAACAGGTGTTTTACAGTCTTTCACTGCATTGTTATAAATTCTGATTTACTGTGTTCTACAAATCCGAAACCAAGCCTCCAGCTTTTAGCCAATTGAAAGTTGAACATCAGAGAATATCCAGTTTGTATGACATTCCACAATCAACAGTAAAAGTGGTTCAAATTATGTCATTTTGGTGTCTCCTCAATGTAATATTGATATTTGACAATTCATGTGTTCACTAGATGCCTAATATTGATATAGTGTATATGTATACATGCTGTGTGTATGTAATTTGTGTGTGTTTTAGTTTGATTTGAATCATTTTCTGTCATTTGAAATTAATTCAAAATACACAAACATGACAGGGGTAAAATATATTGAATACATTTTGTTGAGTATAAGACTACATTTTACTGTTGTAAAAGATTACATGTGCTATGCCAATTATTTACCATTTTCAGGGAAATGCATTTTACACCCTTATGTATGATATCATTGTAGATTCTCCATGGAGGGTGTATTTGCCGAATGTGGATCCAACGCTTGCAGCTGCAGTGGTGACTGGCCTTACTCCGGCCCGTACCTACCAGTTCAGAGTATGTGCTGTCAACCAGGTGGGCAGAGGACAGTACAGCTCTGAGACCAACAGGTAAGGCACTTAAGCGTGTTAACCAACTTTCCACTTTCATTTCAGACTATGATCTGAATGGTGTTAAAGATCAGCACTTGAAAAGTCCAATAATACCAGCAGAAGCTTGTCGCTTTACAAAAGTACTAGACCACACTGTGAGGCGCCAAAAGCTTAGATTTCACACACTAATCTACGTTCCGATCCCAGCTTGCTGGTTAGATGAGATTACTTTTTCCATTGTACAGATCGGCACCTGCAGTCCTCTGCAGTAATGCGTTTTTTTAAATCATTTTGCGATGCATTTCACGCATATAAAGCTTATGTAATTATGTAATGGATATATTCAGGATTGACAAGTCTGTACTTTTGACCTTATTCCATTTGATTCAGTGCTGTAAAATATGAAACAAGGCTGTGCACATACCTTTGTATTAGAATCAAATCGCAATCGAATCATTTGCTAACTAAAAAATACAAATAAGGAATCCATTTTTGGCAGCTATTCAGAGTAATCGCCAATAAGTAGCTACCTGATTCATTTTGCCCTCATCGACCTAGCATATTACAAATATGTCCGACTTAAACATCTGCTCTGTAATCCAGTCTGCTTCATGAGGTCATTGTTTAAGCCTGATTTCCCCTGTCAGCCGTGCCGTGGCCTCGGAGCTCTGTGGGTGTGTGTTGAGCTCGGCTGTGCCAGCACGGTGCGTGGAGAGAGCCCGGGCCGTGCAGGCTCTAAAGTGGCAGGCCTGCGCTCACACCTCCTATTGTAATCAGCACCCAGAGCAATGCTCCTGCACACAGCTTGCGGCGGTGGGTGGTAGACGCCTCGCGCCTGCCAGCCCCACCAGCCCTTATCAGCGCCAGACATGCTAAAACATGGCACCTCTGCTCAGGGACGGGAAAGGAAAGTGCTATTATCTTGTGCCCTCTATAGCATCATCTCACTTTGAAATTAGTCCCCTCTGTTCATCTGGATCCGAAGCCTCGTGCCCAGACATAAATAGTGTGTTTAACATGTTTTGTTTTGCCATCAGCTAAAAGGGTTTAGCACACTGATACAGGATGATCACTGTTTGGTTTCAAATTTCCTGGGAATGGTACAGCCAACTCTGCTGAGGAAAGAAAAATCCATTTGTAAAAATAGAAACAGACAGTTGTGAAAGCAAAAAGTTATTTTTAAAAGAGATTATTGCAATGGCCGAAGTATGCTTTTGCTCAAAATGTAAAACATGTTTGGTGTCTAAAGCTTTTTCTTTAATTTTGCATTGGAGCTACGAGTCTTTTTTACTTGGCTGTATGCAAAACTTTGGACACTCCCGGTCGTATTATGTGTTTTGTTGATTTTCTGAATGAAAAGTCATTTACACATTCTACAATTGCTGATGCCTGACTACTATTTACGGTGTATTTAATCTTTTAAAAGAACTCAAATAAAATGTGGCATTTGCAAAAGTTCAGAAACCTTTTTAGTAGATCTAGGTCTCAGAGCCAAGTGAAGCATCGATACTTCCAGATCATAATAAATGAGATGACCCTTAAACTAAAAATACATATTATATATGTTAAATACATATTAGACCAGGAAAAATTTCAAATAAAACTGCCCATACAGGAAGATTTGGCTGGCACTGAAATAGTGGTGTAATGTTGTTACTGAACAAAAATTATCTAGTTGGAAAGGTTCTCAGAAGGTAACCTTCACTGGTAACCGTCACACAGGTCAGTGTCTGAAATATGAAACACACAACACTAAATCAGAGGTATTTTAAAATCCAAAAGAATGGTCTGATGAAACTTTTTGCTCTGTCTACAAAGGTATGGAGAAGACAGAGAAGAAGCACTTATACACAATAAAAGGATTGTGTAACAGCTAGCAGTGCAAGAGAAAAAAAGGATTCTACAAAATATCGACAAACCCTGAAAGCTAATGTCCCACAGTCAGTAAAGAAACTCACAGAAGAAAAAAGATTGGACATTACGTGAAAGACTGATCCAAAACATACTTCAATATTAACCTTGAACTTCATAAAGAAATATTAAGGTCTTAAAATGGTCTTCATCATACCTAGACTTTAATATTTTTGAAAATGTGTTATTAGATCTGAAAATGTCAAGCATGTAAAATGACCTATGAATATTTCTAAACTAGAAGTGTTCTGCTACGAAGAGTGAAAAAAAATCAAGGTTATATAAACAGCTGCGAAGGGCATCTTCTGAACAGATGCATTTGTCACATTTTATGTTTTACTTTAAATTTGGCAAACAAATAATGATTATGCATTAACATTTGGAGAAACATGTCATTTTTAAGTTTGTCTTGTGTGGAGGTGGTAATAACTTCTGTTCACTTTAACAAAATGTCATAATTTCGCATACAACTGTGTCAGACAACTGTGTATGTTGGGTGGCATCAACACACACTTGGGCAAAACACAATTAAGGATTGTCAAGTAGTTTTGCTAATGGTTGTTTGCTTTTATGGCATGACATACTGTTATCTATAAAACTAGATATTTTTATTAAGTTCTCTAATAACATCAGTTCAGACACAAGACCACAGTCTCTGCCATCTTTTCACTCCTGGTGTTTGTTTTACCTTAAATCAGCTTCTTATTCTCAAATGAACAAGGTCTGCCACTCCATAAAAATAGGCTTGTAAATTTTAGCTATTAGCTATTAAAATTTTAGTTTTTGTTCCTGAGCACACTTCTTGAATACATGTTTTTCTGAGTTTATCACTGTGAAATATTAATGCTAGGCAGGTTAATACTGGCCTACAAAATAATGAGAGGACATATTAAATATTAAAGAACTGCAGTAGCTTCTTAACTCTCCCGTGACCTCAGTTAATGCTTCATTTTATCAAACAATCCGTCTTTAAACATTAAATAATCAAATACTAGTGAAACAGGTTTGGAGTGCTGTACATAAATTTCAAGAAAGCCCGCTATAAATTGCTTCATGCCTGGCTGTTTGGCTTTCATTTAGCTGTAATTGCCATGACTGGGAATGCACAACAGTTGAACACAGTTGTTGTATTTTTGTTTTCTTTTTTCTTTTTTGCTCCATTATAGAGCAGGTGCCTGATTAATATGTGAAGTGTTGCTTTTTGACTCCTGTTTGTTCATTTTGTTGAATTAAACTTCTTTCAGCTGGGAGTTGCTGCATGAGTGTGTTGCTCTGTTTTTACTCGCGTTTTCAAAAGAGGCTAAATTTGGAGCTCCACCAGAAATTAACCAAGTTTCCAGCATGATTTTCTGATTAAAAGATGAGCTGAAAACAGCGATTCTTGAATTTAGGGTTCTGGAAATAACTTTTCTGCCATAGAAGTGTATAATGCAGCAGACTTGCCACTGCCTGGTGCTTTGGTAAAGACAGCTAGCTGGAGAGCAGAGTTGGAGCAGCCAAGAGCTGTGTCTTGAAGGAGCCTATCACTCTTCTCCCTGCATGCATGTCTTTCTGCATGCTGTCACATCTGTCCTTTTTGGCCTTATTAAGCAGAAGCAGCCATAAACGCATGACAAGCCCATAAAATCAGACCTGTACAGCTCTGCCATAACGAGCCTCCGCTCACGTGTGCCTCCTCTTGTTTACCCATCCGCCGGGTTTTGGTCCTCAGTGAGCGTCGCCATGCTAGAATTGCCATGAATATTCCTCTTGATAGGGGCTCATCCATTCATTAATAACCAGTGGGCTTTACACACTGAAGATGATTAAAAGACTGTGTTTCATACACAGCCAACCTCTCTTATGCCATTCTGTTAGGGCCCAAATGGCTCGTACCTATATCTGGTTCACTGTTCTACTCGAATTATCGGCTGCTTCTGTGCATCCGTGATGTGGGGAGGCAGATGTTTAACTGGCCAGTGGTGCTCTCCAAGTATGTAAAACAAATGTGTAAATACTGCGTGAAGGACAGGCCAGGGTGGGCAGACAGTATTATGAGAGCTAGCTGAGCAGCTCTTCCTTATGGCCACGATTAGGCAGATTTACTGAACAAGTGTCTGAAAGAGGCTCCATGATATTGGTTATTGAGGGTATTAATTATGAAATGGACTTCTGGGGAGAAATAACAAGTGGTGGGAGTTTTAAGAAGACAGTGACTATAAATCTGAAATAACCCAGTGATCCCATTAAAATTTAATGCAGATTTAACTGTCCATTAGCATGAAATGCATAGGGCAGAATGAACTCATGGACATTATGAAGCATCCAACTCTGATTCATTTTTAAATTCCATTAATTAAAAAAGGCACATATGGGGTGACATAAATAGTGCACTGGCCTGAGAATATCGTTTATGACTGCAACTTTCGTACTGATTACAATATAACTAAGTTTGTGGTTTTGCACATTGGATTTGTCCATGCACTTCTGGAACTACTCGGAAACCAGTTAATAGACTGCAGTTAAGACCAGAAGCTTCTACTTAAGACTGGCGATTCTCTCAGTGAGACCTGGGGCGAATGTCTTTAGAGGGTATGTGTTCCAACACAGAAAAGGCCACCTCTTTTAACTTGCTTTGGTCTCCAGGAGAGCCTATAATGTGAGAGGAAGTGAGCTCCACAGACCCCTTAAAGCAATAAAGTGAACCTGGTTCCAACGTAAACAGCCCCGTCTCTGATGACCAATGGATCGAAGCCCTGGCCTGGTTATTTTTCTGTTTGCAAATACTAATGCTTAATGTAGCTACAACAAAGGAGAAATGAAGAACAGAGGCCAGATCGGCAAAGATAATTCCCTAAAATAGTCAGCCGATCCAGGCCAGGCTGCAAAAAAACAAAGCTTCTGCATAAACAGTGACCCTGTGGGTTGGGAGGCCCCAGGGTGCTTCCAGCGGAGGGAGCTCTTACAGGAAGCGGAGAGGGCTTTGAGTGCTTTTGATGAAGTGGGCGGATATGTCGCGGCAAGCCAGATTGGGAAATGGACTTCTGACCAGAGGGTTACACTTTCTCAGCTCACCAGGAATATTACTGTTATGCCCCGAAGCGAATGAGCTCACTCGGATTCAGACAAAAAATACTGAGCAGCGAATCAATTATATAAGACCACTCTCATGTTTGTGTGTGTAGGGAATACTTGAGTTTACTCTGAAGTCGGTGCTGTTACTTATGATCTTTCTATTCTGTATTCTGTTTTCATCCCTGTAGACTGATGCTTCGTGAGGAGCCACCCAGCGCTCCACCCAAGAACATAGTGGCCAGCGGTCGCACCAATCAATCCATAATGGTGCAGTGGCAGCCCCCTCCTGAGCCCCAGCTCAATGGAGTACTCAGAGGTTATGTCCTCAGGTAGGACCTGCACACACCACATAACTACTATTGTAGTCTGTATGAAGTGGAAGGTATAGTCTTTATACTGCCTGATATAATCAGGTTTAACCTTAAATGGTTTTGATGCACAATATTGTCACTGTCAGAAAAAAAACTTAAGAACATTTGTTTAGTCAATGCAAAAATATTTTAGTCCTTTTGGACTTTTTGAACTGATTGTCATGAAATTTACACAGTATATATTGTATAGTGTAAATTGACACAGTGTACTGGTCTATATAAATACTTTTTTAAAAAATCACAAAAAGAGAGATACAAGTTTTTGTTACAAGTGAGAATATGGAGTAGAATTATTTGTTCATCTAACATTGTAATATTCAACCTCTTTTCCTCGCCATTGTCCTCATTGGCTGTGGGATATTTAGTTGGATCCTTTCTTCTCTTTATCACCACATTTCCTGTGCCACAGGCTACAACACAAGCCCAAAGCATAATATATCCACCCACATGCATAACAGCTGGCAAGGTGTTCTTTTGTTGAAATGCTCAGAAATGCAAAAGTTCAGTTTGTTTCATCAGACCACTTCACTTAATTCCAAGTGTTGTGTTACACACTTCAAATATTGACTTTTGCGATGACACCCCTGTGCATGATCTGTGCATGTTTGTGCAACAACAACTTCACAGTTGGTGAGTGCATCACTATTCTCATGCCAGCCAGATCTTGTTTTTCATTCCTGACCAGTAAGATGTTTAGATAAGTGCCTGTCTTTTCAGTGTAAGCACCCTGAGAAGTTTGAAAGGGTCACTACAGGTTATTGTGCTGTGGTACATTTTATTTGTATATTTCTTTCATGTTTATTCAGTTTATCAAAGAAATGGTAATAGTGCAATAAAATGTGTCATATTTAAGATGTTTTCAACATAACACGTAAGATTGACATTTTTTCCATTTAGATTGACATTGTTGATGCATGTTCACATACTGAATTAACCACATTTTAAATACAGTAATCCCCCGCTTTTATGATGAAAAAAACGCGTTGTTGTGTTAGGGGGAAAAAAAAGCCAATTTGTATAGTGTAAACCCTAAATAAGCCCCAAATATGCTTCCAGAACACTTTATCATTTTAAACTCTGTCTAATGCATTACCTTTAAAGAAAATGACAAACGTTTACACCCGGATCGCATTTAAAAACGGACATGTGTCGTAAAGCACTCTGTGTGTCGCGGGACAAAAGTTTTGGGAAACCGCAGCAAGGTGAACGGGTCCCCTTGTGTGAAAATATCCAGAAAATATATATTTATTGCCACAAAAAAGCAAAAAAGGCGGAGGATGTTTGCAGTTTTCACGTTATTGTGGGGATGTCCATGTAAAACTACGAGAATTTTGTGTCCGCTGTTATGAAAGACAATTCTTTCCTTTTGAGGTAAGAGATTTCAGTTTTGTCTCAAAAGACAGCCTGGAGGCTCATACCAAGCCTCAAAATGTTATGTTTACTAAGTCCAGGGGTGTGATTGTAGACAGTGCGGCAGACTGTAAAAGGCCTCGGCTGTAACTTTGTGCTTAATGCTGTATTTAAGTTTTGTGGCTGTGGCTTCTGGAGGCAGGGTGTACATTTATCCTGAAGCTGAGGTGAGACTGAGCGCAGGCTGCAGTGTGCAGCTGAGCAGAGTCTGGGGGATGGTGGAGCCGAGCCACAGCTGCTGTGAGTACAAGGGATGGGACACTCTCTCTAGCAGCGGGAGCGCGCCAGACACAAGGAGAGCCGTGCTCACTACCCCAGCGGGCCTCACTGGGCCCAGGAACGAGGCACAGAGCCCATCTGCTCGGGCTGCAAGCACAAAACACACATTTACACTGAAACACATCTCCCCATTCTGCCAAAGTATATACTGGAATAATGCTCTAGCACAAGGAATACTGAAGTTTTACTTATTATTAGTTTTGTACCGTATTGAAATATAGCCTGTGCATTTTGTCTTACTACCTCACGGTACACAGATAATGAGCTTGTTTGTGATACTCTGAGGACAAGTAATATGCGCAGCATTTGTAATATGTGCAGTAATTATCTGTTACACTGTTTCAGAAGAATCCCTGTTTTGATCTTGTCTTCATCGTTTTATTTGGCTGCATGAGGATTATGGTTATCAGAAGAGACTGGGTCCCTATAATCCCTGCACTTGAGTGGAATTACATTAAAATAAAGTGAAAGGAATGCAGTGACTGAATATGCTAATATGGCAAAAAATGAATGAAATGTTTGATGTCATTTACATAATGAAAACTGGTGGCCGTGTTCTTTCATTGTTAGTTTAATGCATAATAGGTTTCGGGTGGCTAGACCTTACAACCCTTCAAGGAAACGTCACACCCCTTTCTGCACCCACGCTTTTTTACATTTCTCAATATTTGACCTGCCATTTTCCCCCTCAGTGACAGCGCAATGTAAATATCATTGCCCGTTAATGACAGGGTGCCAAGTGTTGTGTAATGCTCTGAATAGGATACCTCGAGTGGAAAATAGGCGAGCAAGAGAGGGCCGTCTAATTACAGTCTGCAGAATGGCTTCTAATGGAGCGGTGACCTGGAAGGAAATCGTTGTGGCTAACAGTCCAGCTATCGATTCTTCCCGTGGCTGCAGGTATCGGCTGGCGGGGCTCCCTGGCGACTACCAGCAGCAGAACATTACTAGCCCCGAGATCAACTACTGCCTGATCACGGAGCTCATCATCTGGACGCAGTATGAGATCCAGGTGGCGGCGTACACCGGAGCCGGCCTGGGTGTTTTCAGCCAGCCCGTCGTTGAATACACGCTGCAGGGAGGTGAGACCTTTCAGCCTTCATCACTCACTGCTATGCTTCCTCCCGCTCACCCTTTCTTCAGGTAAAAGCCGGCAGATGGAGCAACGGAAAAGGGAAACACAGGTCAGAAGGAGATGTGCCAGCCAAAGCGGGCTAAAATACTGCTTGATTACAACGAGCTCTCCTGTTGGGTTCAGGTTGGCCCAGAGCAGACGCTGCATTCATATGGCCCCTCCTGCCTGTGGCTGAGTTCAGCTGGCAAAAGGTCTGTTCTGAAGTTATCATCTTCAGAGCAATTACATCAATTATCCCAAGAGCTATAAATTTCTAGAAGAAGGGGCGACATCCATTGTGGGACACTATCCCTTTGCTAAAGTGTCCTTGGCTGATAAAAGTAAATATCTGCTTAAATAATAATCTGTGATGGTCGTGTAGAATTAGCAGATCACTTAGGTATTAAATTAGGCTGTGCAATATCACACACTGGTATGCTTTTGTGTGTTTTTGTGCTATTGTCAGTATTGTCTGCACTTAAAGAATCAACCGCAAGTTTTATTACACTCAAAAACTCAAATTAAGATAAGATAAACCCTTATTAGTCCCACAAGTGGGAAAGTGGGATCATGGCAGAAAGTGTATAGTACAAGGTTAAGAGCAGCAAAATTAAGAAAAACAATAGAATAGAATAAAATAAATTAGTATTTATTTATTTAGTATTTATAAAATGTTCAAATGTACAGTCTAAAAAATAAAAATATACAATGCAGTGTAAAATCTGTAAAAATGTACAGTATAAAATCTAGCAGTATATATATGCACACTTGTGTAGTAAATTATAAATGTGTGTGTGTGTGTGTGTGTGTGTGTGTGTGTGTGTGTGTGTGTGTGTGTGTAAACTGTAAGACTAAATTGCACATTCTAAAGTAAGACTAAATGTAGTTGTTGTACAAGCAGGCCTTGAGAGTAGCTTAGTATTAGAGCTGCATCAGAAAAATTGCACATTTTAAATTGCACATTCTGCCCAGCACTAATAGTTTCACCCAAACATTGCACATGTTGAAAATCAAAAAAAGATTTGCACTTAGTAATACTGCACATATTGCACATAAGAGAATATAGCAAAAGCTACCCTGTGTATTGGATGTGTGTGTATCTGTATGCACGTGTGTAGTCATCTGCAAAGTCTTGGAGTCTGACAGCAGTTGGAAGGAAAGACCTGCGAAATCTCTCCGCCCCACATCGCGGGTGCAGCAGCCTGCCACTGAAGGAGCTGCTCAGTGCTGTCAGAGTCTCCTGCATGGGGTGGGAGATGTTGTCCAACATGGATGACAGCTTTGCCACCATTCTCCTGTCACTCACCACCACTGGGTCCAGAGGGCATCCTAAAACAGAGCTGGCACGTCAGATCAGCCTGTTCAGTCTCTTTCTGTCCCCAGCATTATATTCAAATTGTAAAAAGTTGAATAAAATGATTTCATTAAAATAATACATAAATCATGTTTTTTAAAATGTGTCTATACCAACCTATCAAACCTCAAAAAGCAAACACTGTAATACATCTAAAAGGTTGGCTCCGAAAAAACTCAGATGAGAGTAATGGGCTATTTTATTTTGGGTTTGGCACAAGTCTCTAACCATGTCAATTCATTTAAAAAATAAACAATGAAGTCAGAGACCGTTTGGCTATATATCAAGTGAGGTACTTTGAAACCATGGCTGTAAAAGTGAGCAGTAGCTGTTTTGTCATTCACCTTTTAACCTAAATGATCAAAATACATCCACCTTGTTAACCTGCTATATTGGTGGGGTACGAGCAGCGGGGTTGCTTCCACTGGGTCATCGTCTGTCATATTGAAGCCATTTACAAGGATATCTTTCATGAAGCTCACTTGTTTCAATCTTTGACCTGGAGTCCACGGCATTCCAAGTCTCACTTCCCAATTTCTTAAAAATAATTAACAATCAAACTTTAAAGACACAAAATCCAAAGCCAAAGTATATACACATATTGCATATTTGGTTTTAGACAACAGTAGCAAATAATACATTAAGATGTATACCAAAGCAAGCTTTCTTTTCCGTGAAAGTTTCCTTTGAAGCCCTAGGGTAGTCAGTTCTGTTTGCTAAGCTTTAGCTCCCTTGCTTAATATCCCTCTCTTATGCTTTTTCGTATTTTGCCTGCTCTAACATACCCAGTTCAGTTCAGAAGGGTTTATTAACTAGCTTTTCAGTTGTATCAGGTGTGTCAGAACAGGGCCAAATTGTGCAGGGTAGGAGGGATTACATGACTAGAGTTGGCGGCCACTGATGTAATTGAATGATATTGATGTTAGTGGATTTTGTTGTTTGTTTGTGTCAGTTGCTGTAGCATGATATATTTTACTATAAAGATGTGGAGTAGCTTAGCATCATGCCGTTTGTGTGCTATTCGTGATTTGGATAACAAACATCTGGTTGGACTAGTCTCTTGTGCAGTTATCCAAGAGAGATTTGATGGTAGATGGTGGAGGAGAATGGTAGAGTGAAGACTCTGCCATGCATTTTGAATACATAAACATAGCCATACATAAAGAGTAGCTCTTAATTGGTCGACATTTGAACAGGAGACTTTTCATTTATTATAACCCAAAGCTTGACTGTCAGTACGAAGAAGTATTCTCAGACGTATTCTACTCTTTCCTGGGCATTCATGCATATGTTTTTTTGTATTACTAATTGATTTTTTTATGTATCATGGGGTATATTCTCTAGGTAAAGCAGGTAAAGAGTACCCCAGGGGTCCCACAAATGCAGCTTGAAATTCAGTCAAATGTATAAGCAGTGGCCATATGTACTACTGTACACAGGCAGGTGCTTCTCTGATTTTAAATTCCAAGTACACAACAGGTGTTGAAAGAACAGTCTGGCTCCTCTGAAATAAGGATCGCTGGCTTATGAAATTAAAAACCCCAGGTTTTTTTTTTGTTGTTGAAATGAGGCAGCTCCATTCTCCTGGCTGGGGCGTGTCTGTCTGGCTGGCTTGCCCTGGGGTTTTGCAAGGTCACTGGATATCAGACACGCAAGGTTTCATCTGCTTTAGCTTATATTGTGCCTTTTGCTTGAGCTTACAGTTTCAGTTAAGGTCAAACCAGTGGCTACAATGGGATGCAGTTGCCGTCATTCATATTCTACACAAGCTGAGAAAGCAGGCCCATACTTGTATCAAATGAGAAATCAACAGTGCATTTCCTTTAATAGCCATCATGTAAGGGCACCTTTTCCTTTAGTGTTTATAGGTCAGCCAGACAGGGAGCATGGCTGCTCGCGAAACATAATGTGCATTAAGCCCCATATGCCACAATATACCACAGAGCAAGTCCCCCAAGTCTAGGTCTGTCAGCGGCAAGGCTGTGTGCGCTGAGAGCTTCCAGTGACGTCAGAAATAGGTAGTCATTAGACAAGGGCTTGTGCATCTAGGACATTAGCTTTTACTCTCAGAGAGAGTTTTTTTCCCCTGACGGTGAGGACAACACTGGACTCCAGACCTTTTGAAGTGCTGTTTGCGACCATATTTTCACCAAACCAATTATTAAACTACTACAGGAATACGGACATGAAAAGAGAACGAGTCATTGAGATCCATTATCGTTTCAGTGCAGAAATGTCTCCGATGGCAAAGGTTATGGTTTTGATTGGAAAAAAATGATGCTGTAGGCCACAGCGAAATGGGTAGCTAGGCATTATGTACTCTTTCATCAGTGTGGGAGATGAGTTGTGTGTACACCGGCAGGGGAAAATGATGTACGTTCAGGTACAGTTTACTTGCCTTTTTTTGGCTTGTAAAACAAAAGTATGATTTGACGCATATTTCACCTTGAAAGCTGCATATTCTCTCAGCATTTAAGATTGTTGTGAACAGCCTATTGTCAAGCACCAGTGTTCAAGTGAGTGGAGCCCTTTGCAGTTAGGCACACTCTCTCTGTGAGCTGGATCCATATGGATATTTTATAATTCACGAGCAAGTTAGGACTAAGACACAGTGTTAAGCAAAATATATGGTGCTGGGTAATGCTGGGGACATTTACTGCCCTGGTCTTTGGCTGTGGCAAAATGAGGGGACACAAAAAGAGCTTAGAATAAATGTGCATTTTGTTTCTTCTAGTTCCCACAGCAGCCCCTCAGGATGTGGAGGCTGTAGCTGTCAACTCAACCACCATCAAATTCACGTGGGATCCACCACCTCAGCAATTCATCAATGGTATCAATCAGGGATACAAGGTAATCCGTCTAAATATAAGACATGAAGGAACAATTGATTACATACGTCAATACCACTCTTAAATTACAATGGGATTATTGGGCTTATTACTTCTAGAAAAAATAATCTCACTACTAATTACTTAAGTATGACCACTGCCGTAGCACAATGCTGTCATGTGGTATTTGTCAAAGTTTTTTCTCATATTTGTTTTCAAATACATAGTCAAATAATTCAACGTCTCACTAATTGTTCACGCAATCTACGTTACTAGAAGTAACTAATCACCGCTTATTTTCTCAACTTCTGTAATATTACGTATCGCAATGCAATACGTCCAGTTTCTATGTTATTCTCATAGAATCTCATAGAAAGACACATCACTTTACCTGCCTTTATTCTGAGTACACAGCCAGTTTATGCTGATTAAAATGTTAAAAGCCTCGTTGTAATGAGTAGACACTAATGAGTAGACACAACTGCCTTCAATATCTTTATGAGTAAAATGCAACATTTACAGAGCTGTTTCTAAATGAGTCACGGCTATTTGGGTGAGATTGGGGTTCACTATTGGGGCCACTATCCATCAGTTTAGATGTTTTAACAAGTTACTATTTCTTGTCAAGTATACTGTGGTTTCTGTATTCTTATTGCACTTCTCACATTCACAATCCAAGTTGTGGCATTTAGCACACAAACTTCTGAGTTACTAATTGTGATTAAAATAAATTAAACTGATGCTTTCCGCTAAACCACATTAGTATACATTGGTCCCCTTCTTGTTCCTGAAATTTGACAAGCTAGGCTCTGTCTTCTGTCTGAATGACTTTCTCTCTTCCTGTCTCTCTCTTTCCACCTCTCCTTCTCCTCTCAGCTAATGGCATGGCCTGAGCACTCCCCTGAGGGAACCACGGTGGTGACCATCACCCCAGATTACCACGGCACCCGTCACCAGGGCTACATCAGTGGCCTGAAGAAATTCACCTGGTACCTGACGTCAGTGCTGTGCTTCACCACACCAGGGAACGGGCCCCGGAGCGTGCCCAAACTCGTGCAGACGCATGAGGACAGTGAGTACTGACCTTTCTTCCTGACTGCCCAGTCTCTGATAAAAGTATTAGTTCAGGGGTCAGTTTTTATTAGCTACAAAGGAGACCTCTGAGATGATGAGGTTTTAGATTACGGTGTGCTGACGGGCTTGTGTTCACTAATTACCTAAAGACCAAATTTTCTTGTTTTTCATTTAATTAATGTGCTATGTCACTGTGATACTCGTAACTTAACACTGGGTCCTGGCTTTCGCAGTGACTCTGGGTTGCTGTTTTGTGGCTCCGCGGGGCATTGAGTGGAATATTAATTATCAGCAGCTTACAAAAGTGACTTTAATTAAAGCATTGTCCCAGAATTATAATGTCAACATGCTTCGACATTTTAGGGTATGCATAAATGCATTTGTAATTCTACAAGTGAGGGTAATTCGATTAGCTCATCAACAGTTGTTGCTATAGAGACGTGCTGGTGCAGTGCAACATGTTGGAATGCAGCTTTTAGCAGCGTAAACTCGGTTATGTTTGACATTGTGTTTGTGTGTGTGTGTGTGTGTGTGTGTGTGTGTGTGTGTGTGTGTGTTTATTTACACCTTAGTTCCAGGCCCTGTAGGGCATCTGAGCTTTACTGAGATCCTAGACACGTCTCTGCGAGTTAGCTGGGAGGAGCCTGTAGAGAAAAACGGAATCATCACAGGTGAGTTTATCCTGCTTGTTGTGTTCTCATGTCAGACACGAGCTCTTGGCTTCTCCTGGAAGACTCCTGGGAAACTGTTGTTTATAAGCCCAGCCTCATTGTACGCACCACCACAGTGCTCATCCTTCCTGTCAAAAACCATTTGCAAAGTTTAGTCATAATTTCAAATGTTAGCAAATCTGCACAGCAAGCGTCCAGGAAAATAGATTGCCACGCTATTCCTTTAGCGCTGTTTAATAATGTGCCGCTTTTATTCTTCCCCACTCACAAAACACATTTGTCTGTCAAAGTGATTCATTGCTCATTGGCTTTCTCTTTGTTCTTAAATGAAACCACTGTTTAAATTTAGTTGAACCTTATGTTAGACAGCACGGGTGAGTCTGTTTAGGGGTGTCTCGTTTTCATTACCCTATCATGCTGTTGTTTTTAAGGCTTCATTAATGGATATACTTCTATTTAACACTTCATTGGTTTTTTGCACAATCGTAATTACAGCATTGTTGTTTGTGGCTCGATTGCCAGAAACAATTTATACTCCCTGTAGCTCTGTTATGAAAAGAATGATGTTGTGAAAAAGAGTGTGTGCGTGAGTGTCTATACGTGGGTGTTTATGCATTTTCTGCTACATTCATTACAGTTATAACTGTGACTGAGTCCATTTGAAAAAAAATATAGGAAAAAGACGTCTGGTGTGCCTTAAACACGTCTGACGTGTCTCATAGACACCTTTGACATTGTAGGTCCGGCGAAAGGAGGGAATTCCACCTGTGAAGGTTCAATAGAGAGGCAAAGTGATGAAGACGAATGTATAAGCAGTGCAGTGATACTGGACATAGATTAAACAGGCCCAGTGAAGGAATGGCATTGAATGTAGATTAAGGGCATGGAGACAGATGAGATTAGAAGTGCATTAGAGCGAATGGCTCTTGTCTATATCAGTACACCCAGCATCAGTGCCCTTTGAATGTTGGGCATGCTTGTTTTCAAGCAGGGTCTCTCAGTGCAAAGCTTGATTTATGAGTGCCTCAATGGAAGAGGACATTCAGTGATTGGAAACAGTGCTGACTGTGGTGGAAAATACTTCCAATAAACAGCAAATTACAGAGGACCTCTGCTGGCTATTAGTCTCAGTTAGATTCAGGTTAGGTGGCAGGGTCCAAGGTCTGGACCACTCACTCCACCAGGTCCTCCCATCTCACCCAGTATGAAGCTTGAGGGATTGTTTATTTCGAGTTGAAAAATCCCCCTCCCCTCTGTTCTGGGCTTAAGAGAACAGTTTTCAGAGTCTCGAGCAGTCGGGAGCAAGGTTTCCAAAATGAGCTTATTCCCCCTAGCCATTTGACATTAGGTGTTAAGCTTCCCATAGTCAGCTGTGAGTCTTTTTCCCAGGTTACTTGCTGTCCTGGGAGGCACAAGGAAAAAATCTGTCCCGGGTGGCGCGCCCCATGCGCAACAACACTCTGGAGTACAAGGTGACTGGCCTCACTTCCCTGACCACCTACACCCTGGAGGTGGCTGCCATAACTGGTGCAGGGATAGGGACTGTCACCTCATCTACAATCTCCTCCGGAGTGCCCCCTGGTAAGACTTTCTTGTCATGACACACCCAAACCCCAGCTGCCCTACTCAATGCAACTTACACAAATATATATAACTGAATGATGAAATGATTTTTTCAAAAATCGCACTGTTATGATATTGATAAAGGCTTTGAGACATTTTTGGCGAAATGGTAGCACTGATCTGTTCTTAAATCCAATTTTAACAACAAAGTCTTGAACCCTGAAAACATGCTATTTTAGAAGGTGCCTCTACACATTCTTGTCATTCATTTGTAACAGCAAGACGATGAGGGCAATATCCAACCATTAATGTGCACAAAGCTAAGAGATTTCCACATTTTCCTATCACTATCCTAGAATCATAGCTCACTTTATTGTTTTTTTCTGATATTTTGAAGATGGGTCATGTAAATTTAAATCTCACACCTTTTTGTTAGGCAACTGCCCCATTTTGCTTTGATTCTTGTTCTTTTCTCAAACAACCTCAGTTCTACCAGAGAGCCAGTACATTTTTCTTTGACTTGCAGACCCACATGACATGTGTTTTTGAAGGTGTGCATGTATTGGCCTCTGTGAGCCTCCTGATAGCTGACCTTCCCATGAGTCCTTTCTCTGCGTGTTGAGTGTAAGAGTGTAAATCATCCTTTAAAAAGACTGTGAGCTTGAAGAAAACAACTCAAAATCAAGAGGACATTATGGTAAAAAGAGAATATTTTAAAGGCATTTCATGCTGAAAACCTGGTAAACATGCAGTGACTTTCAACTTGACGATTTTTTTTTCTTGTTTTATGTTCAGCCATGAAAATTATAATTTACTATATATTACAAAAGGTTTTGTTAAGAAGGTTTATCAACAGGAACAGCATACAATATGTTTGATCATTATATCAAATATAAAATATCATAAAATATAAATTATTTTAAATATGCCAATATGGGATTTTTGGCCATATGGTCCACTCCATCCAACTCTCCAACCTAGAAGCAATTTCTGTACTCGATTTCCTTACTGTGAATGGTTTGGATCATTTAGTGTGCGTCGGCTCTGAATGCATTTACTTCAGCAGTAGGAGACTGGCCTTTTCCATTGCTGATTCTAAATTAAATAAAAACAAGAACATTTCTGAAATTGGATGCTTGCATAAACATTTTTGTCAAATTAAATTTGCCACATTTTCTACTATGTGAAATCCTTTTAGGGTTGACACAGTTCTACCATTTGCACAGCGTCTCTTTTGGGAAATGAAGCCACTAGTTGCATACACAGGAGCAGATATTGTGCACTAGAGTGTGTGTGTGTGTGTGTGAGTGTGTGTGTGTGTGTGTGTGTGTGTGTGTGTGTGTGTGTGTGTGTGTGTGTGCGTTCGTGTGTGTGTGTGTGTGTG
>JBBJLR010000145.1:9656956-9670523 GCA_037577145.1 Brachypetersius gabonensis
GTGTGTGTGTGTTGGTGTGTGTGTGTGTGTGTGTGTGTGTGTGTGTGAGTGTGTGTGAGTGTGTGTGTCTGTGTGTGAGTGTGTCTGTGTGCAATCAGTGATTCATTTGTGTTACTCATCCCAGGGATAGTCATCTTTAGCTTGTGGTTATGAAAATGAGTGATGATCTTTTAAGTTGGCCTTTTCCACTCGGAAGCTGACAAGTTGTTGCACATGTTCAGCCATAAATCAAATATGGCTGCGACGGCGAAATATTTATTTAAACTAGCTCAGAGGCTCAGAGTTTTTTTCTGAAAAAGAGCGGAATGTTGAGGTGGCTGAATGCCGAGCCAGAGCTATAATGCCTGCTGATAAATTGCATATTGTGAGACATTAGAGAAACAGACAGCTACAAAGCTCAGTGGGGATTTTAGACAGATGCAAGGCTATAGTCTGTTATTTGATTTAATTCCAATGTAATTTCATCAAAGTTTCCCAAAATTAGAAAGGGATTTTATCACTGCACTTCAAAGAGTAAAAGATCTCCTGTAGATTTTTTTGGGTTGGATTTTATTTTATTTTTTCTGGATTTGCACCTCCATCCCATCAGTAGAAAGGATTCACAGAAGCGATTAAATGATGCAATGGGTTTGGCAGTTCAGAAGTCACTAACACCTCTTCCCAGCATATTCCTGTCATGTGCAAGGGCTGTTTGAAAAGTGAGAGATTTAATAGTGTTTCTTTCTAAATCCAGAACTTCCTGGACCTCCTTCAAACCTGGTTATCTCCAAAATCAGCCCACGGTCGGCAACTTTGAAGTTTCGGGCAGGGGATGATGGGAAAACGTCCATCTCTAAGTGGATTGTGGAGGGACAGGTCAGTCCTTTTACCATTTCCCATTCACTGTCATCTTTTGCAGTGTTTCTCATCCTCAGTCTTGGAGGCTCCGCTGAGAAACATTTAAACGTTTTCCTCGATCTCACATGCACTTCATCACCGAAAGGCTTGTTAATTGTTGACTAGTTGTATCCAGTGTATGTGGATTAGGTTGTGAAACAATGTGTTAACTATCATTAACCACATCAACAATGTTATAAATATCGTTATGCGTTATTACTGTTCAAAAGTTCTACAGCAGCAGCATACTTTAATGTCAGCCTTGCATTTTTTAAAGACTTTTGTTTGATCTAGATCATGAAACCCTTTTCCATGTGCAATTCAATATAATATCTTTTACTGCTTTTTACATAAGTAAGCCTGAAAAGTGTTTAGCAAGCGTCGCTGTTATCATGAGACTTTGTGAATGCTCTGTGCATCGGTCAGCAAGTTCAATTTTAGTATGTATTACTTTGCTCCTCTACACTTCTGCAAAAAAATCTCTGAAAGTTTCCATTAACTCTGACAGCAACCACTGCACCTCTATCATCTTGCTTGTACAGCTGGTGACTTCTTCAAAAGTTGACAAAAGATTGAATCGTACTACTAACTTGTAATTTGTAATTGACTTAACCTTCTAGCCTGGCATCAGCCACGAACTTGCTGAAGGAAAGTTTGGCCTTTCATCTAGAGGTACTTGAATTGCTAAGTTGATTGAGGCAGGGCTATCTACAGCTGCAGAAATCCGTCTCTGTATGGGGGGGGGTTGCTGGTGCATACACGCAAGCTATGAAATACAGCACCAGTCATCGGCATAAGGTGCCATGCGTCGCACATCGATCACGTTGGCATAAATGCTTACCACATCCAGTACACCCCATTGGTCATCGTAAATCTCCCTGAACTCTCTGTGCCTTGATTGGTTCAGACTCACACTGCAGGTTACTCCTAAAACATGGGTCGTATCTGGTGCTGTGCTGTGTAAAAGATGCTTTTATCTGTCTTGCCTTGTGTGTATTTAGCCTTTATTTCTAAATACTTTCTCAAGGAACTGTTTGCAAACAGTCGGATTTACACCTTCGCCCTTACTCGAAATAAAGCTGACCAACTGAGGCGGCTCTTTGTGCTTGAGCTTTAAGGAATACACCAACCAAATATAATTCCAAATGAAAACTGCATGTTTAAATCATTACACACTTCAAACTATGTTAGGTGTCCTCGGGGGAAGTGCTCAGGCCACACCATTAGAGACTGATATACCTTAAAACAATAGGTGAAATGTAGTTCATATAAGTAAAGTAAGTAAGTAAATCACACTCTTGCCTCAAACTTCTGACACTCTAACTGTATATAGGGCACTATGTAGTGAGTCAACCATTTTGTAGTGGTGTCCGAAATTTCAACCGCCAGTTTCACCCACTAGTTAGTGCACTACAAAATCGCAGCTTGACATGCCAAAATATAGTGTACAGACACTGTACACTACATGAATACACATACCATCATGCACTGTGGGTTCCTTTTACCGTGCCCTACATAGTGAACGAGACACGCTGCACACTACTTTTATCGCGCAAAAATCGGAGGGAGGACAGACGTGGGGAAAGTGGGGCTTCAAACGGAGGAGATTCAGTCACACTTGCACTTTTTTCTCTCTTTCTCTCTCCGTGGAGGACAGCAGTATCCAGGGCTGGACTGGGACAAAAAATCGGCAGACGGGATTCTGCGCCCGTCCGCAACCATTCCCGAGTGTCCAGAATTAACTAAACGTCACCTCCCCTTTTTCACTAGTTAGCCCTCTATATAGCAAACACTATATAGTGAACGAGTGAACAAGTGCATTTTTCAGACTCTGCTTCTGACTTTATATCGCTATAAATAGTTCTATTTCATATAATTAGTATAATTTTGTTACAGCTATATTATTTAACAAAAAGCATTATCAGAATTTATGTATTACTTAAAAAAGTAAAATAGTAAAATGTGAAATATTCAAAATGTGCGAGTACTCCTAGTAGATAATCCTCTTGTACACTGACACTTACATCTTTATATCTTTTATATATTGTTTTATATTTTATATATTGTAAACTACTAGTAGATTGCTTTATTCTCTGCTTTATTTTCCTGTCTTTTCTACCTATCAAAAATTGCATGTGCATGGACTTCTGGTCTCATGCACAAATGGCAAATAAAAATAACATTCAATAACATTATTTTGTATGCTCACATAAACCTAAACTAACAAATCACATGAATGCAGCATCATTTTGCTATTCATTTGCAAGTCTGTTACTCATCGATTTATGTATTATTGTATTGTAATGTAAGTTTTGCATGTGAATGATATTTCATACAAATAAAAATATACCTCATAAATGTTGTCATGTACAAATGTACAGAGGATGAATCATTGTGAGCTTATTTTCATTTAGAATATCAATATTTTATTGGACCAAACTTTTGCAAACAACTGTGTTGAAAGTATGAAAGTATGAACAATCTCTGATGTGCAGGTGGGCAACACGGGAGACGAGGAGGCCTGGAAGGTGCTGTATGAGAAGGAGAATGATCCAGAAGCCCAAGTTCTGGAAGTGCCTAACCTCACCCCATTCATGCACTACAGGTCAGTAGAAACACAAAAGCTTTTCTTCATCAGTCCTGTTCTCCTCCCTTCAGTGGGGTTTTTTGTCTCGCTCACCTTTTTTTGATGAACTGCACTCCCTCTGTGTTTTTTCTCCGCTCTGCAATTTGTGTCAGGCCTTATGGATGTTACTGCAATCCCACCATTTGTTTGACTCTCTGATAAATTTAGATTTTGTGCTAATTGCAGCAATTAGAATATGGAATTGTAAATCACAGGGCCACTTTGCTGCCTGTACAGCTGTTTCACTTCCACAAGGAAAGTCTCAGTAGCGCTCGGGTGGCCTGCTCCCCAAAGCAGCAGGAACTGTGGTACTGAAGCAAAAGTCCATTTGGGTCATTGCAGGTTCCGCATGCGGCAGGTCAACATAGTGGGCTCCAGTCCTGCCAGCGAGCCATCACGTGTGATCCAGACCCTTCAGGCCCCTCCAGATATGGCCCCCGGTAGCGTGACCGTACGAACGGCCAGTGAGACCAGCGTGTGGATTCGATGGGTGGTAAGAGTTCCTCCCTGTCACTTCTAACTGTGACTCTAGACAGTTCTCACCAGACCAAGCTGTGCCAAATTCATGCTAGCTGTTGTGTCTCTGTTAATTAGTTCTTGGTTCCTCATGCGCTGTTTATTAGAACAGATATAAGTTATGGAAATTTGTGAGAATCCACACCTCAGACATTACCTTCTCTCCATCCTACACCCTGTAAATCCTCCTCTTTCATCCCAGGTTCCTGTAAGCAAAATTTCACCCCCCACCAACCTTATCTCCTCTTCTTCTTCCATGCCAACACTGAACTGCTGAATGGCAGAGTTAGAGTAAGGAGACTGATTCTAGACTTCTCCCTTAAAAGATTTTAGCTTGATTGTTTAATCACTTAAGTCACACTTCTGCTCTGTTTTTTAATTAAAAATCTTTACTGGACTTCAAGTGTTATTTGCTGTTTGGAGCTTTGCTAAATTAACAGGAGGTAGTTTGTTTGAGGATACAATTGGGTTTTGTAGACACAGCATATTTAAATATAGGCTTAGATTCTTTCTACTTTTTATTCCACTATTATTATTATTATTATTATTATTATTATTATTATTATTACAAAATGTGAAAAGTAAAACTTTGTGTTTGAACTTATGCAGGTTTGGGGTGTGGAATATACACATACACACTCTTACTAAAAAGTAGCTGGGAGATTAGCATGGCATGGCCAAACAAGGCCTTTACCCCATGGCAGGTTTTCCAAGGTGTGCGTTTACACCTGCATACACGCAAGGCGTAAACGTATACCTTGCTTACTTCACTTGTTTTCATATGGTAAAAATGGTAAAAACACTTCAAGACATTTTCTCTCCAAATCATTTCAGCACTAAAGCCCACTCACATTGTGATTGTAAAACATCACCTTGTGTAGTTCAGACTATCCTGACATTTGTAGCTCTACCGGTTGCCATGGAAAGCACTGAAGCAATATATTATTGCAAAGTCCTGTCTGGGGAGAGAGAATTGAACTGAGCTAAATACAGTGGCACTGAGTGCCCGAATAGATAAAATCAGCTGCATTATTTAGGCCTTTTCATTTCTCTTTACTGTGATCCATGTGAGGAAATAATGCTGAAAGAAGATAGAGTCATTGTAGAGAAGGTCATTATGCTTTATTAAATGTGCTCTGCTGAATGCTGGCCTCTTCTAGACATATATTGATTTACCTATGAAATAAAGAATGCTGAAATGAGAGAGCCTGGGCCCAAATTAAGGCCTCTCAGATTGAAGCTCTTTACTATTCAATTTGAGAATCGAAGAAAAGCTAATGTATTGGTCAGTAGTGACATAGCCCTAATTCCTTTTTTGGAGCACTACTAAAATTGTTAAATCAAAATTGAAGGCGCATGAAGATGATAAAGTATAATTATGAATGAGTTATTTTTCTATTGGGGCATGTCAATTTAATAGGCTGTCCATCACTGTGCAGGGCAAGGCCAGACACTGCCTAGCTTTGCCAACATGTTTGAAAAGATAAGTGAATAAACTTGATCCTCCCTCAGTCTCCCTCCTCTCTCTCTCTCACTCTCTCTCTGGCATTCTCTTACCTTCTCTCTCTTTTATCACTCTCCCATTGTTTTTCTCTCCCTCTCCTTCAATCTGTCTCTTTCTCATTCTCTATCTCTCTAACCCTCTCTTTTCCTCTCATCATCTCTCTTTTGCTTTCTCTCTCTATCTCTTCTTTTGTCTTTATGTTTGTCTCTGTCACTCTCTCTCTCTCACTCTCAGCCGCTGCCAGAGACGGAGTATAATGGTAATCCGGAGAGTGTGGGTTATAGAGTGCGGTTGTGGAGGCCGGATCAGCAGGGTGATTTCAGCATGCGGGTGGTGAATGACAGGCTGGAGCGAGAGATCACATTGGAGGGGCTGGAGGAGTGGACTGAGTACCTGCTGCAGATCCAGGCCTTCAACTCCATCGGCCCTGGGCCCTGGAGCGAGCCTGTGAGGGGCCGCACGCGCGAGTCAGGTGAGGACGCACACAGCCACCTTGCATCACCAACAAAGAACAAACAAACAAAACAACATTGTTTGAACTATTGTATCTGGAGCAGATGCCTTTTGAAATAAAGCCCCCATTCCCAGTGCTGCTGAGAGCTCACATCTGGAAATTTCCATTCACTTATTAATCACGTTCTGGAATGTAAACAGGTGGTTCTCCGATTCAATTTCATTCTCTTTATGCGATCATCACAGTTGCCTCCTCCCCGCTCTCAGCGCAGCACCGCGTTTTTCGGCTAATTCTCGCTGCTGTTCTGCCTACATGCCGCCGATAAGCTAAGCGCTGATTGCCTTGCCTTGCGGCCCGCGGGTTTTGCCTCTTATCTTTTATCCTCCTCCCTGCGAGACACCCACAAGTGATCCCCGTGGCCTCCCAGCAGCCACAAAGCTGAGCAGAACCGCTGAGAATCAGCCTTTTAATAAAGCTGTTTGGAAGACTGTGTCTGGCCAACTGTAATCAGAAAATGAGGTGCATCTGGAGGGACTGATCTTTAATAGAAGTGCCATGAACTAATGGTGCAGAGGGGCCAAGGGCGAGGCGAGCTTGCTGCCTGATGAAGCCTGGCCACCAATATATGTTTGTCAGTCTTTCAGAGGTTTGCTCTCACACACCCTGAATCCAACTGTGTGTGTTCAAAGCACACACAAATGCTAATTCTAACACTGTTTACTCTAGTCTCCTGCTACCCTTCCCAATCCTCCTTTGCTGACACTGGGGAAGCATTCAATCCAGCCAAAAGAGTTGCACAACATCTGGAGCAGAGTGCCAAGTAGTGCCCCACACTGCAGGCCAAATATATGGAAGCAAACAATTTGTTTAATTATATTTTTTATTGTAAATTTGCCAGCAACCAAACCCGCACAAAAATTTTTATGATTTCTAGTTCTCCATTGTAATATATGAAAAATTCTTAACAGTTTTATAAGCACATTTTTCCCAGTTATGGGTGACATGGAAATGTTGACATTTAAATTCACATAAAATAGAAAATAGAAATTTAGCATTAGAAAAAACAGCATTTTTAGAAAAACACCAAGTTTATTTTAAGTTCTCTGTAGAAGAGTGTAAACATATTTTTTCAACAAGAACTTTTCATTTTCAAATAGCATGTATGTGTAGCACACCTGGGACTTATGACAAAATCACCTGTTTGTTTTGCAAAGTGTTGCTTCCACGCTTTTGTTCTGTAATATAGATGAAGGTGATTGACTACCATGCGTTTGGCTGTTTCTTTGAACAGTGCCCTCGGGAGCTCCGGAGAACGTGACAGCTGAGGCCATGAGTTCCACACGTATCCTGGTGACATGGGGACCCGTGCCAGAGCCTGAGCAGAACGGCAACATCTTGGGATATAAGGTAGTTACTTTGCTGCAACTAGTGTTGCGGTCAAGACGTTTATTCAGAAGGATGTTCAAAGAGAAAAGGAAAATAGATGGAAAATACAAGCTGTCCACTCTGCTGAATAAATGTTTCTTAACAGAGTAAAGGCTTTGCTTTCATGCGTGATCAAGGCTTCTTAGGCCCTTGGACACACTCCATATGATGAAATGTCATGCAAGACTCGATGCCTCCGCGCGTAAGAGGAGAAGACATTGTGCTTTCTTATTCATGGCAGTTCAGCATATTTCTACTGTTTGTAACCCCTGCAGGTTCCTCTTAAAATGTATTTTTCTATTTGAGCTGACGGAGGTATCTAATTTTGCTGGCTGTGTTGAAAAACACTCTCATATCTTATTGATTTCGGAATGGAATAACGCAAAAATACAACAGCCTGTTCACTGTGGATACAGCAACTTCCTTTGTATGTAAATTTTCACTGTGGGGGACATAAATACCCTTGTAATGCTCTTTTAAGCCTTATTAAGCTGGTAATTAACTGTCAGCTCATTACTAAAATATTTAGTAGCTTTGTTTGCGGGTTTTACTGCTTTTTCACATCCTTAGATATTGTTAAGACAGTCAACAAGTGCTTTGCCAACCCGGTCTGATGAGGTTGAATGTATATTTTGCATAATACACAAACAAAAGTGATCTGGACAAAGCTTCATTTGCTATAAGGCCTTTTCTTTGTCTTGCAATGTTAAAGATGTACAAGTGTCTGCCTCCATTCACTTCAGAGAAGATTTGATTTGAATATTTTTGCTAATGAAACAGAAACAGAAATAACCTTTATGAAACTGTGCATCAAGATTTAATTTGATTTTAAGATTATCTGCGTCTTCGCAAACGTCCTATTTGGAATTAATATCAAATGTGCCATTATCTTTTTTTTCTTCGTTCTTGATAATGAACTAGGTGGTAAATGCATTAATTGAAACAGTAGTGCTTATGGAAGATCAAATATTTGTGATAGAATGAGGAGCTGTGAACCCATATGTTCAGAGCAGCTCCTCAAGTCTAAAGTCAACAGTAATTAAGACAGGCAGCGTGCTTTATCGGAAACCCACACGGCTGAGAAGAGAGGAACCCGGAGATGTAAACCTCATCCAGCTCTGCCGTGCTACTGAGCTGAGAAAGGATTAATGAATTCTAAATATGATTGCAAAATCTAGTCTAAAACACAGCTTTAAAGTTTCACAACAAGTGATCTGATAAATCAGTGACCTCAGGCCTGGTCCCCACAACAGGACAAGCTACTTATTGATTTATTTTACTTATTGTGTGCAACTGGAATGTGTGGTAAATTCCTGTTTATGCATAGCATTGTGCAAACTGTTTAAAGCCACTTATCTGAGCATTAAGGGACTTTCTGCAAGCAAGTACACACATTAGCATCAGAATGAATGCAAACAAAGAAGAAATTAAATATTGTCAACATATTTGCTTTGTTTGTTAAACATATTGTGAGCTGGTTAGACAAACACGGGTTCAGTTCCAAATTTGACCTCAATGCTTCAGGCCTTTGCTTGGATTTCTCAAACTCTATCAGCAGCTCGCCTGATTTAATCAAATGAAATAACGATTGAGCTGAGCCAAGTATTTAATGAGAACTCCCCTTCCATGAAGGGAGGTCTGAGAATGATTAAGGGAGCACATAAAATCACTACTGTATACATTTTGTATGCATTCTAATACTCGTTTTAAAAAACTTTAAAAATGGTCAGGTATCTAAGACTTTTACACAGTACTATATTTATTCAAATTTAGATTTTGTAGCACAAAACTCCAGGTCATATATTTACATATAACAAAGTAAATTATATGTCGTGTTATTAAAGGCAAAGAGTTGATATAGGTGCAAGACAAAACAGACTTTAAAGAGTATATTACACTAGCATGTCTTCTCCCCTTCTCTGTCAGTGCCTCATGCTCCCTGATTTACGTACAAGGAAAGTGATTAGGTAGATTTTTAAAAGACCTTTGGAATAAAGTACTGTGAGTGGATACTTAGACATAAGCTATTTTTTTGTTAACTGTCTGAAATTCTAAAGAACTTTTGACAGCCAGCGTTTGAGGTTAGTGCTATATCAGTAATGCTTACTTGCACCCCAGATGTATTTATTAGCCTCTGGATCAGTGTCAGGATTTGCTTAGCAACATAGGGATTCCCACTGACTGTGTGATGAGGCTGCATAATGCCTTCTGAGTAATATAGTGGGAAGACACTGATGGGCAAAAACACAAAACTTTGAGCTGATGGGCAAAAACACAGAGGTTTGAGCAAAGCATAATTAATCTCATATTAAATGCTAGTTTAAAACCACAATGGCACTTTGAGTTAACTTTTGCCTAATAAACTATAATAACCTAAGAATTACCTAATATGTTTTGTGTGTTTTAGTAAAATGTGAAGTTAATAACTGTACTAAGCATGCTCAAAACTAAACAAGCTAAGAAATATTGCTCCTTGTTCTTGCAGGTGCTTTACAAAGAGAAGGGATCTGGTGCAGAGCCTCAGGTGCAGGTTGTGAAGGGGAACCTGACGCAATCAGCACTGCTGAGAAACCTGCTTAAATACGTACAATACGAGATCCAGGTGCTGGCCTTCACGCGTATAGGAGACGGCCAGCTCAGCAGCCCACCTGTTCTGGAGAGGACCAAGGATGATGGTGAGCGGCATTCCCTCAAATACTGCATTATGAGGATAATTTAGAGAAGAGTTACAATCCCCAGCAGTTTCCTGCTTAAACTGCTTTGGTAGATGCATCAAAACAGGTGCTGTTTTGAACTGTGCAGGTCTCCCACCTCCAAGGACTCGGACAACCCTGACCCAGTGCTAGAAGCTGTTTTTGTGAGACTGCAGTGGTCACTGTGGAGATTAAAAACAGTTTTGACATGTTTTTGATTACTACAGAGGAGCTCAGCATTATGACTGCTAAAATTGAACCAAGGTATCATGAGTAATGGACGTCTCATCTAAAAGTACATGAACTAGACAGATTGATGCAGCTATATCTTTATTAGAGCAAGAGATGTAAAAATAAAAAAAACACTGCTCAGAAAGCCCTTGCTTTACTGAGGACTACAGTTTGCTATGCACCCCATGCTTTTTACATGCAATGTGGGCTCCCACCGCAACCGCAAATTGTTTCTGTCTTCCATGACATAGCGCTTTGCATTTTCAGGATTTATATGCTTTCATTCACTGCTTTTCGCTGCTATCCGAAGTTCAGAATGGCTTTCTGAGATGGCCTTTTAGGACCAAATTTGGTTATGCCATCATACAAAGCAATCTGGTAAATAAAAAATCAATGATGCAACAACCGCTGTCGATTTTAGCAGGGATAGCCTCTGAATGTTTGTTATGGACTGCAATATGAAGCAAACTCTGGAGTGCTGGCATAAATCTGGGCAGTGAAAGCTTTCAAGGGAGGTCTGCTGTTTTGCCATCTATTAGAAATAATGGTCATTCACCCTGACAGGATTTCACAAACAGATCACTACAGAAGCTAATATACAGTGCATGCAGGCCTACACATGCACTAGGGACTCTAGGAATGGTGTAGAGGAGGCGTGTTTTTCCGATGTGGCATGAAGAAAATCATTCTTAAGGTTGTCCTCCTTCACCAAGGAAATAGCAGATCCGCTGAGAGGTTTGTTAGATTGCTCATCACAAAATGCAATTAAAGTTTGTAAACTGTTTATCTAATTTGTCTCTCATTAAAAGTCGACCAAATTCATTAAGCCACACTTAATTTCCAATCAAGCACGTATACTTATTACACTTGGAAATCTGTGTGATAAACCATCTGCTAGCGTTCCTTTATGTATAAGCGTATATATTGTTCTTTGATTGCAGGATAACAGTGTGCTACAGTCTTACTACAAAGGAGTAACCACGCCGTTAGGGAAAATCTGTCATGCAAAGTCATTTATTTATTTTTATCCTAGTTTTTGTGCACCTTTACAACTATATGACAATATCAGTACCCAAAGTTACAAAGTGCCCTTGTAAAGTAAAAGCAGTATGTAAAGTTACTGAGGAAGAAATGAATGAACAATATCAGTAGTGAATTGTGATTATTAGATCTTGGCCTTGACCTTTCATATCTGCTGGTGCTCCTCTTCTGGTGGCATGTTAGTGCTGATCTAATGGCTTTGCATATGAATATTTTGACCTTTCTAGATTAAACACAGATATCTGAAGCTGAAACTGTCGTAAGATGTTCCATATTTTATTTTAAGTTTGTAACAGATATATTAACATTTTACCTTGCATGTAGCATTTCTAGAGTGTCTGCTACAGTAAACAGTCCTGTAACAGAGACACTACTGCTTACCCTCTGGCAAAAGCCCTTTAGTTAGTCTCGGCTCATGTTCACCAGAAGGTATAGAGTGCTTTGTCCCACTCACTGGAAATCAAAATGTGGTTCCACTATTGCTACCTAATTGTGTTGCTGGTTTATCTGACACATTGAGATTTCAATCCTGAAGGCCTAACGACTGGAAGAGCTCACTTAGCTTCATCTAAATAGATTAAAAAAAAAATTAAATTATTTTCCCTAAGGCGTTTAGTGAAATTTAACCCTATTCCAGCCAAAGCATAATAATGACATAAGGCTAGCACTGCAGTACTTTCTGAAGTCATAAACTGCTTCCAATTGAATACAATTAAAATTGCCTCTTTTTTTTTCATTTTCAAAAATCCTTAGGATTTTTCTCTCTAAAGACCTAGAAGGCCCTGAGCATAAGTCTGAAGTCAACTGCATATTCATTATACCATCCACATACAATACATTTGAGTTATAATATTACACTGTAATCTCTTGCCTTTACTTAAGACCAAAGCTGTGGTCTCTTCTAGCACCTGACCCATAAGACAGGCCCAGAGAGAAAGCAGAATGCTTCTGCTCACAATAGGCTTTTAGACAAGCTGGAGCTGTGATATATATACGCAGGGTTGGCTTTTAATCCGGCCAGCCACCGTTAATGGAGTCGGTATGCTGGCGGCCATGTGGAACCATGCAGCTCTCTAAGTAAGAGATAACAGGTCTCTTTTAAGCCCCAATGCAAACGGAGCCCCCTCCGGACAGCTGTGTCTCTTTTATGATGGAAACGGCGGGGCCCGAGAAGTGAGGCTCTGCCATCCGTGCTCGTTCGACCTTAGCACCAATTATCTCTGTGTTTGCCTTTTAAATTCCTCTCCAGAACAGGGCTCATTAAGGCCCCCGTACCATGTGAAACTCAGTCACAGGCACATGCTGGCCTGCATATGAAGAAGTTGGAGATTTTAAATGCCTGGCTTTTATCACCGTGAGCACAGTTGTGAACACTATGGGTGAAGCGCAATGACTTTCTTCGATCTGGCCTACTATCTTAAACATCCTGTTATTGAGTTTCTTAAGGCTGTCTCAGCAAAACTTGACAGCTTACTGGACACTCATACATTCTCAATCTGTTGATCAGATTAGGAGCGTGGGGGGTCATTAACAGGTTCACAGCGTCTAAAGAAGAGCCAAAAAGTGATTTTATTAGAGGCGTCTGTAATGAAATAATCACTTAGCCGATTTTCTAATTACAGATTAATTAAAGTTAAATGTACTTTCCGTGATTTTGTGCATAATAAGCAGCAAGCGCTGCACTCGGCTAAGTGTAATCTCTCAAAGCTCCTCCAGTGCACTGCAATGGTGATGGCAGAATGATAAATGCATGTAATACGCAGTGGATAGACAAAGAGGCATCTTGGGAAAAGCTCCACTTTACCATTTTAACTTCTCATCTTCACATGTGTGGACACATGTCCCTATATCCCCTCATACCATGGGTGTGAAAAAGCAATACAAATCAAATCCATGTCATATGTGATAGATTTATAAGAGCAATAACAGACAGAAAATAAAATACAGACTCGGCCTAACCAACATCACTGGCAGGGGAGGAAATAACTCATTTTCCAGGCACAGCCCCACTTTTGATTGGATTTGATGTACCGTTGGCTTTGAGCTGGAGAATGGCACCATGTTCCCAGCGGCAACAGCAGTCCCTGTTTATGCAGGGAGTCATAAGTACGTAGGTGTGTGTGGGTGTGTGTGTGTGTGTGTGTGTGTGTGTGTGTGTATGTGTGTGTATGTGTGTGTGTGTGTGTGTGTGTGTGTGTGTG
>JBBJLR010000145.1:9686174-9722009 GCA_037577145.1 Brachypetersius gabonensis
TCTCTCTCTCTCTCTCTCTCTTTCTTTCTCTCTCTCTCTCTCTCTCTCTCTCTCTCTCTCTCTCTCTCTCTCTCTCTTTCTTTCTCTCTGTCTCTCTCTCTCTCTCTCTCTCTCTCTCTCTCTCTCTCTCTCTCTCTCTCTCTCCCTCCCTCCTCCCCATACCCCCATCCTACCAGCCAAAAGCACTGTGAAGACTGTGAGCAACCCTTCACTTACGGAATTCGAACTCACGCGTAAGTTTTATTCCGTCGTCTTTCTGAATTAGGCAGCATGGCTTTGAAGTCTAAATAAAATATTCACACTCCCTGTAGCTAAGAGCATAATGCCTGATGCTGTCCATGTTCATAGGACAAGGTGCTTCCTCTAATCTGTATGTTCTGACAAGAAACAGTCTGCATTTTGGTTTTAGAGAGAAAAAATCCTTTTCCACACACCAAAGAAACTTAAATCAGTTTCACTCTGCTCCGGAGGGTCAGCTCATCAATACAATACACAGCACATAGACTCTTAGTATTCTAGTAACAACGCTGCAACACACAGTCTCCTCCTCTAGAACATGCATAATATAATAAATCCGTGCACCTCCTCATAGAGATGACCCTTATGCTTGGTTTTTATATTATGTCAAAGGAGAAATGCCTTTTATCTCTTATCTTGAAGTTCACATCCATTTCTTTAAGTACGGTTGTACATCTTTCACTCTTCTCACAATTGTGTTTTCACAGAGCTGCAGAAGTACAAGCGCTATGAAATTGTGATGACAGCTTACAACATCATTGGCGAGAGCCCTGCCAGCGCGCCAGTGGAGGTGTTTGTAGGGGAAGCAGGTAAAGCTAAGAATAAACAAACTCTTCTATTTATATCTGTGAATACAAGCCAAACCCTCGATAGGCTACATAATGAACTTAGTCAAGGAACCCATTTATGGTGAAACATCTCTGACCCAATGCAGGGATTTGAACCGTACTCATCTGACTGTGGTTCCAAACAACCTGGACATTTAAAGGAAACTAGAGAATGTTAGGGTGGACTGGGTAATCACTCATTCTTTTGGCCGACAGCTGTCAGTGAACATTTAGTCATAACAATCCAATCTCCGTCAGGTCTGTGAACTCTCCCAGCAGTGCAGTGTCCTCTGTAGCAACACTGGAGTCCTGTAGGAAACTAAATGATGACAAGGTTCTGCAGAACATGTATGAAAATGGGCAGAAACTCACCAGCCCACTGGTTTGGCCTGTGCTATAGGTTTGTGCAGCGAGTTAAAAGGGTGCTGGTGATTTGTACAGTTTCTGCTTTTTTCTGACATTACATCACCTTCCTACAGGCTTGACCCTGCTGAAATAGAGATTTCGCTATGCAGGAAAAGTGATTGTGTGAAAATACTTGCTGTGTGGTTGACAGTTCCGGAGTGTTGTATCTAAACTCCTTGAACATGTACACACACACAAATAGACAGACCTTCTTAGAAAGATTCTTCCATGTACAGACTAATGACCTCTGTATTGACCACTTTTGCATCTAAGTATAGAATTGTATCCCTGGCCAATGCCTCTGCTTTTCAGCTGAGAGTAATGAAGTGCTGGATTTTAGAGTGCTCTTCAAATTCAGCACGATTCGCCTTGTTACTAAAAACAGTCAACGTTCAGCACAATTACTGGCTGAGTAATATCCCATTGCCCTGGCAAACAGCCGAACCTGAGCAGGCTTCTGCATCTAATGAGCTGCCAAACGGCAAGACAGGACGTGACGATGACGTTCAAGCTCCACCGTTGGAGACTCACCGCCAGACTAGGCTCTAATTGCCATGCTGCCTTGTGTGATACCACACACAAACTGTGCAGCTTGCCACAGACTCAGGCTAACATAGACCTCTCTGTAAATCTATTGTGTCCCCTATATGATCAATTGAATTCCTCCAATAATAGCCTTTAGTGGAAGAGGAAAAAACAGTTCTCTACAAATACATTACACCATGGTTCTCAGATTCTCTTAAAATATTGAACTGCACCACAGTGTTACAAATGAAAGATGTCATTATGCTGTTCGATTTTGTCCCAGCTATGTTGGGCCAGAAGACAAAAATAGATAAAAGTACAGGCAAACTACAGGCTAAATGATTACTGCTACTACATTTGTAACTATTGTTTCAGGTCACTTTTTATAGATGACAGAATATTATTGAGAGTGAAAAATATCTAGTTTTTTTTTAATTAGCTAGTAACTAGTGTAAGCATTTCATTTGGGATTCCAGTTGGAGGTCTGAGGTAAGCAATTCATTTATGCATGCAGTTTTCATAGTGCCAAGCTTCCATTATTTTGTAATTCATAACTCCAGTGCAAAAAAGTCATCAAAACAAAGTTCAGAGACTACGCACATCTAGCTTTCAAAGTACATGCGAATTAAGGGGTAATTAGTACATAATACATTTTTTTTTTTTTTATATAAACTATTCCTTTAAGGGCAATGATTGTGAATGGTGGGGGCATGTCTCCCCTCTGCGCCTCTTTGGGGTGCTTTTGGCCGTTTCTCGTAAGAGGCTTAATGAAGCAGTAAATATGAATCTGTCATAAAGAACTCAAGCAGCTGGCGGAGCTGCGCAGGGTTATCAGCATCAGGTTATTAACAGCATCATTAGAGGGGGGCCAGGCGGAGAGATTACTCGCAGCAGCAGGAGGGGGAGCGGCAAACAAACAAATGAATTTCCCGCTGATTAACGTCAGGTTTTGTGCCATTCGAGGAAGAGCAGGGAGGCAGGAGGGAGTCAGGGGCGTGCAGGGAAGGGGAACTAGGGGCTTGGCGTGTGTGTGTTTATGTGCGTGTGTGTGTGTGTGTGTGTGTTTGTGTGTATGAAGGGTGCTACGTCCTTTAAAGCATAGTTTATTGAAAAATTCATTTCAGTAAACAAATTCATACAGTTTTTATTAAGATTTATTCAATTAGCCAAGACATGTTTGGTATCGAAAGTTAGCTTCTCAATTTTGTTTTGCTCTATAACTATAGGACTAGCATAGCAAAGTAATGCAAGCTTAAACAAGTTTGCAAGTTTGCACTCTACAGTCTATATGCCTAAATCATCTCATACTTACCGCAAACTGCACAGAGGTTTTACAGAGGCTTTCTTATATGGCTTCTGACACTTTTTATAATGGAAAAACGAAATCTTAAAAGCAAGCATGAAGAGTTTATCTGGTATTACATAACATTCAGTTTGCACAGCACTAATTGCTGGGATATATGCCTCCATTACAAATTGGCAACATTAACCACAGTGCGGGACTTAAGAAACAAACTTAAGAAAGAAACACCAAACATGTCTAGACTGATCGACTGTGAGGGGAAATTTGTGTAAAACTGATTCTTTCCCAAATTATTACTTTAATCTGCTTCCTGCCATGCCTCTCTGGAGCTAAGGTGGAGATGATAGCAGCAGCCTATTAGCACTGTTTTAACAACTCGCTTGATGGAGTTGGCTCCCTCCTGAACTCCACCGCCACTGCTTTTCGTTCCCGCTCATAAATTATTCCACCAGCAAGGCCACACATGAGCAGGGTTTTTGTACACGTAATTGAACCAAACATGCTGTCATGCTTCATGAGTTGTCTCTGGTTTTAAGAGCATCCCTGATTAAATATTTTTGTACTTTGAAACATTCAGCATTTAATGTGGCTCACAGCTCTGTTTGCTACTGTGATCTGTGTTGCTGAGCTCTTTAGTCTCATATCCCTCAGCCCCTGATAAGAAGAAACAGAGACATTAGTCATACTGAGCTGCAGTTGGAGTTGGCTTGGTATTCGGTCTCTGTATTCCTGTGTTCTGGGAAAGTAAAAGTGTCAGTATCTTAAGGAGTCGCTTATAGTATATTTGAACAGTATAGGGTTCCTTCTAGCAATGCTGTGCTGTATCTCCTATAGTACTACAACCATTTTAGTGTTCTCCCTGCTCCCGGTCTTCAGGGTTTATAGGATTGGAGCAAAAGTCTGGCCACCTTGAGGGCCAGTTGCAGAACCACTGGATAAACCATTGACTTATTTATAGTACTGTAGGTCTTATAGTACTATCTCTTATAGTAGTGTAGCTCTTTCAGGTACTTAGAACTCTTTATGATACTACTTGATACCTCTTAGTATCATTTTCCTTGTAATGCTGTATTGCTTATATTGTAGTGTTTCTCAAAGCACTCATATAGTGTTCAGTTTATACTGTCCTTCATAGCAATGGTTCTCAAACCAGGCCATTTTTTTCTGGTTTTCTTTTATAGTATTGTGTCCTTTGTTGTACTGCATTACTTACATTTCTGCACTCCCTCAGCTCCCTCAGTGGCACCTCAGAATATCCAGGTCAACACTGTGTCATCCACCCAGTTGGAGGTGCAATGGGAGCCACCCCCTGTGGAGACACAGAACGGCATCATCCAAGGCTATAAGGTCCTGACCTCTCCTCCTTCTCTTATACTAAAGCTCTCCTTATCTCTTACACATTCTCACTTCCACGCTCGTCTCCTCCTCCCTGGGGATGCACAGCCAGAATAAATATTTTCAGTCTTCACTATTAGTATGTACTATAATAGATAATGATGTTAGACAGTATGTTTAAAAGATCAGGACATCCAGGTCATGAAATAATTATCATGGGTCGGGGTTAAGTGAATCCGTGTTGAAATATGCATGACACGGATGCACAAGTTGCAGGGGGAAGCTTGCATTAATGTGGTCAGATTGTTTTTCCAGTTTCTCACCTGATACAGTGAGTGTGTGCCTTCAGTCACCCACTCTGTTCAACCATGCATAGGAATGTACCCATATATGGTTAGAGTACAGACAAAGCATTTTCAGATGCTTGCCTCTCGCACATTTTTATTTATTACTTTTTTCCTATTTTCTCCCATTACTGTGCATTTAGATTTACTATTGGGAGATGGACAACCAGAACGAGACGGAGAAGGTAAAAATCCTTTTTCTCCCCGAAACAAGCATGAGACTGAAGAACCTGACCAGCTACACGTACTACATGGTCAAGCTGTCAGCTTTTAACGCAGCAGGGGACGGTCCTCTCAGCGAGCCCAGAAGGGGACGGACTCTTCAGGCAGGTCAGGCTTCGCTCCAGTTTGGTATGGTGTCTCAACAGTGTCTCGAAAGCATTTCAACAGTGTCTCGAAAGCATGTTTTTTTTTACTAAAATGTGACACATATGATATTTTGATTGCTGCGTAATCTTTTTAGATGAACCTTCAGCATATTTCACTTGTGTTTTCTAAATACTTGGCCAGTTAGAGCTGAATTTTTTTATCACGTTTCACTGAGGTCGTGTATAATCACTGTCATCATCATCTAATGTCAGCAGCTTGTCAGGAGCAGCTCATTGGAAAGAAAAAAAGAAAAAGAAAAATTCAGTCCTTCCAGGCCACTAATGACAGATATGGGTCACTTACAAGCACAAATCTGCACTGTCGAGACAGAAAGAAAGGTCGGAATTGAGCAGCAAAGCTTGTAATGTGAATAGAATCTAATTGCTGTACAGTTCAGTCGAGCCTTTACCCCGAATGGCTTAAACCATAAATCTGACCCCAGAACAGGCACCAGAGGCAACACCTGTCCGTTCCTATGACCTTTCTTATGCATGAAAAACAGGTCTGCTCCTGATTGTTTTTTAACTACTGGCATGTGTTATTCTCACATTAAATCGCTATTGCAACACTATCACTCATATTAGCAATTCGTGTTGCACATTAAATCATGCACTTTAAAAAACTGTCAGTCTGAATCATTTGTTAGCAGGGGATTCATTTGACCTGAGGCTCTAGCTCATTGCAGTGGCAGGAAGGTGTTCTCTACCTGTGAGTCATCTATAAAAACAATTCGAAAATTATTCAAATGGTCTTTGATGTGACCTCATTTGAGCAAACACAGCCCCTCATTCTCTCTTTGACATTTCCCAAAGCAACAAGCAACACAAGCAGAAGAAAAGAGATTTGCAAAGAGGCAGTAAACACTGTAAAGTAATTGTACAGAGGGCAAACCTATGGTCACTCATGTTGTTGTTTCAACACAGTGTATCTATTTAGTGCCCTGCTTTCCTGAGGCATTACACAACAATTGTAGTTACATCTCACAGAGTCATCCAAAAGGATTCCACAATTGTGCAAGTGCAATCACACTATACACAAAAGAATTGGGGAAAGCAATGATTAATGAAATGATAAATCAGAAATTTCCTCACCATTTAGGCTAAATAGCACAACAAAACATGTCAAAAATGTCTATGGTATTATTAATGTATTATCTTTTCCCTTTTTTCTTTCAGCCCCCAGTGTTCCTAGCTATATCAGTTTCTCTGAAGTCACCAGCACCACCCTCAACGTCTCATGGGGATTCCCTGTATCTCCAAATGGAGTAGTGGAGGGCTATAGGGTGGTGTATGAGCCCACTGCACCCATTCATGGTATGCTCTATACACCACTCCATGTAAACTGTAGTTATAGCTTTTTGAGCACTTTTGTTAAAAGGTCCCTTTGCTGCTTTTTGCATTTTGGTGTACATTTGTCATGCAGCAGGTCTGACTCAAACCTAAATCCCGGCATCTCTTTATTGCCAATCAAGTGCCAAGAAACCCTCAGGGGCTTCTCAGTGGTTCTTAAACAAGTTGCTAGTTGTGAGTCAATAATAATTTATATGAGAAAACTAATTTCCCAGCCACTGTTCCAGTGCTACCATGTGATGTTTTCTTTCACTCTGCCCCGGAGCTGAAAATTACTGGAGTTAATCGCTTACTCTGTGTCAACATTCACAGCATTGCTTTAATTTCTTCAATAAATAATCAGCTTTGTTAAGCTTAATTCTGACTACCACCCAGAGAGATGCATCTTGTGTTTTGTGTGTAAATATATTTAAGCATGTGATTTGAGTATTCGTGTGTGTGTGTGTGTGTGTGTGTGTGCAGGAGTAAGTAAGGTGGTGACAGTGGACATTCAGGGCAGCTGGCAGCGTTGGTTGAAGGTGCGTGACCTTACGAAAGGAGTAACTTACTGCTTCCGTGTGCAAGCCAAGACAATAAGCTACGGCCCTGAGGCCGAGGCCAACATCACAGCAGGACCTGTGCAAGGTGGGTTAGCCTTGTGCAAAACAAACAAACAAATCATCTGATGCCTTGGCATGGCTAACATGATGTGCGGTGCCACAAATACAGTTGCATGGAAGCGTCAGGGCCAGAAAAAAATAAACATTTTTCCAAGCATGAATCAATGGGTGGCAGAACTATGGATCACTGATGGTGCATTTCATGCTCTGGTTGCCTTTATGTACACACCAGTGCCGTGTAGTTGCTAAATCTTGTATGCTATGACAGTTCGAAACATTTTATTTGCAAACCAGTGGTTTGGTTTCAGGGCAAGTTTGTTCAAATTTAGCTGTTTAAGCAAAGGAAGAGGTTCCATGGACCTGGCAGTGCAGCATGTATTTGCATTTTGCCTTAGAATTCTCATGCTTAACCTAAACGTTTGTGAGCCCCCTCTTCAGTTGTTACCAAAAATTCAGTCGTTAGTAAGTCTGGTGTCTTACGTTTTAAAGACTTAAGATGGCCAACGCTCATGCACAGTTATCATGGTGTGTACAACACAGTTGGCTGTAGTCGGCCCTCATCACCATTTGTACTACGGACTGAGGTTCAGCCATGAGAGAGTAAGAATGTGAAAAATACAAAAGCAAGAAAGAGAGCAATAATGTATTGAATAAACACAGGTGCAAGAGAGCTCTGGAGGTTCTCTGATAACACAATTATATAATGTTGAGCCTGGAATGTCCAGTCCTTTCATGGGCTTTTTTACTGTATGTACTATAATTATAAACAGGAACTGCACCTGCATTTTGTTTCACTGTTCAGTATACAAACATAGCCCACCAAGCACCAAACTGTACAGTGAAATTGGCAACAGTGAACTGACAGAAGGTCAGACATAGGTGCTAGATTCAACATCAGTTTGGTGACATTCTGTGTGACTTCTCTCTACACAGAGTTCATCACCACCTTCTAGGACTATAGCTTGATACCCGTACCTTAAACAGTTCCTTGTTGGGGTTTAATAGTTTCTCTTCGTTAATAAAGTATATGCCTTCTTTTTTATACAGGATCTCCAGGATCGCCTCTCGAAACATCAATCACAAAATCTGGCTCCACCCTTGACATCCACTGGAAACCAGGGGACAAGGGAGCAGGTCGCGTGACTGGCTATGTTATTGAGGCTCGTCCATCAGGTATGGAACCGTTATGCAAATATACAACGCAGCAGGCTGTGCGTCTCTGTGAATTCATCTCCATGTTTAATCAGGTGCCAAGTTCAAAATGCAGCAATGTGACTTGGATATGAATAACAACTAATAAATTTTGCCTGAGGGATGTAAAGGGAAAAGAGTCACCGTAACCTACTGAGGTCTTATTAGTTCACTACGAAACAAGTTCTTCAGGCAGTTCCCAGCCTACTTTTGAGTTGAGTGAATGGCTGCACAGTTCTACAGAAATGCATGTCACTAATAAAGAACTGCTAGTGATTGCCTCTGTGGTTGCCTGCTGCTCTCTTACAGCATCACTGAGCAATGGGCTTAAAGTGGCTTTCCCAGAGATTGTGTAGATGTTAGAACGCGCCGTCACATTTCTCTTTTCTCTGAAAACTTGTCCCTGTGCAGATGAGGGATTGTGGGACACTTTTGTGAGGCACCTGTCCCCCTCTAGCACCTCCCACACTGTCAGCCTGGACCGCCTGCGCCAGGGAGTCAGCTACCAGTTCAGAGTGTTGGCCGTCAATGAGTTTGGCTATGGCGAACCAAGTGTGCCCTCTGCTGCCATGTCAGGTAACTACACTCACAATCACTCACTCTTCCCTGGAGCAAACTGAATGTGTAACTCTGTGAGAGGATTTTTAAATCAGACACGTGTAAATTTAAAGTATATCATGTGGGACATAGGAGCAAAATGCATGGCCATTAGTTCAAGTTAATCTTTAGACATATTTAATGCTCCAGGTGTTTGTTGTGATCAGGACTTGTAGCTGCTGTGCGCTCACATAGCCTTGGCTAAGCAGTTCCTTATCAGTGCTGATAAAGCCTAATCTGTATGGTGGGCTGTAGGTTAAAAGATTAGCTAAGCAAGATTGCAACCTATTGTGCGACAGCACAATCAAAGTCATATTTGATATCCAAGCGCTTAAAGATAATATACATAACCTAAACAGAGAGTACAGGTTCAAACAAGTCTCATTCTAAATCCATGTCAAAGTAGGTATGATGAAAGAGCACATCTGAGAAACCTGGACAGAATTTATAAAAATTAATAAAAATTATTGTGACTTATTTGTATTAACTAATTCATATTCTCTTGTAGGTGTCTTGATTATGAATAGTGGTAAAATATTTGTATGATCTTTTATATTTTTAAGCTCAGTTCAAATATTTAATCTTACTTTAAATTTGTGGCTGTGTAGCGCATAACCCTCTCCTCTCTCTCAAAGTTCTTGTGGTGATAAATAGTAAAATAAAATACTTGTATGTATGATTCAACTTGATCCAAATATTCAACATCCCTGTAAATATTCATATGCATTTCTCACTTTTGATTATATGTCTCAAAACCTGAGCATATCCCTCACCCTCACTCACTGTTTAAATGCTTCGGCTGCTACTGCAATCTCTAAATCCATTTCAGTGTTGCTCTGTTTTATTATATTGTTGATCTCTTCAAAATGTTAATATCCGTTCCAATTATTATACTTTCTTTGTGTGCGATTAAGTAGAAAGCTTGATGTTTTGATGAAACTGTAAGTGTGCTATTACATCTTATTTTGGGGAGTAAGGGTGTCGGAGGGTCAGTTTGTCTGAGGGGTGCAGAACATAAAAAGTTTGAGAACCACTGCTATAGTACATACTTGTGCCATCATTTGTCAAGGTAAGCACACCCAGCCACCAAATAATGTAAAAGGGAAAAAAACGGTAAATCATTAGACCAGGCCATCCCCTGTAGTCCAGTTCTTATGGTCACATGACGAGAAGTGTCGGCATGGGTACTCAGACCGGTCTGCAGCTACTCGGCTCCATTCACAGCAAGCCATCGCGCAGTGATGCACTGTGTCCTGACACCTTTATTTCATAGTGAGAATTAACTTTTTTAGCAATTTGTGCTACAATAACTGTTCTGTGGGATCAGACCACATGTGCTAGCCTTTACTCCCCATACACATTCTCAGCATGTCTTGGGTCCCCTGATAACAGGAACAGTTCAGCAGTTGAACTTCCTTGAAACAATTTTGGTAGGTACTGGCTACTGCATACCAGGATCATCCCACAAGACGTGCTGTTTTGTAGATGCTCTGACTCAATCGTCTAGCCATTGTCTGTTCTCAAAGTCATTCAGATTCTCACGCTTGCTCATTTTTCCTGCTTCCAGTCTATCACCTTCAAAAATGTACTGTTCATTTGCTGCCTGGACTTTAATACTGTGGCTGATAAGTGGATAATTGAACATATTGTATAGTAATATTTGAGAGCCAGTTCTGTAGAGCACTGGTTCAAAGTTATTACTGTTTATGTGTGTATATTTATTTTATATATATTTTATATATTTTATATATACCCAGTTTTCTCTAGCCAATTTTCACCATGCTGTAAGAGGCGCTATCTCACAATAGCTTCCAGTCTGGGATGGTGCCAGTCACTTTTCAAGCTGCCACCCACACAGTGTCATAGGTCATCTTACCATATGTGGAGGAGAGTGCTAACTGCTCAGTCGGGTTTGTATGATTGGCTTGGCCTTGACTGTCTAACTATGCCAGTCTTATCACCCAGTCACAGCAAAGTGAGTTCTGTTGCGAATGGCAGAGATTAATGGAAGTGGCATTGCTATGAACTTTACTCACTTTCCAGTGCTATAGGCCAACCCTGCACTTAATTATGTGCATCTACATCAGGGCTGCACAACTCCTGGAAGGCTGGTGTTCATCACAGTGTGGGAGTTCCCCTTCACAAACACTACTAAACCTGTCAGCTAACAGATGAGTTTTATCAGGTGTGTGTGACCACAGAAATGACTAAAACTGGACTACAGTTAAGCCCCTTTCATCTACCATAAATCCCTAATCAAACCAGCATTATAAAAGTAATAAAGGTGTTTTCAAATCAAGCCTTCGTATTGAACCCCTAAGGTACTACTAAAGCAGTAACAGTTTGTACCACACTCTCCGATGACATTAAAAGGCACTTGTCAGCATATCGGTGGCCTTATGTTTGGCAAGAACAGAGTCATTTTCAAATGGCCATTTGCTTTTTCTTGGCTGCATTCGCAAAAACCTCCTGGGGAGATATTGTCTTCTTGTTAAAATTGCAGGAAAAAAGCATGCATTGCAAAAATGAATGTGACTTATGTTAATCACTTTTTTGCAGCAATTTGGTTGCCAAGTAAACCATTGGCTTACATTTGTATGTGCGTTTGAGATCATTTTTAATTTTCTAAGTGTTGAGGAAGAAATACACTTGCAAATTAACTTAAATGTCATATTTCTACAAATAAATATAGTATTAGCATTTATTTATTGAATTTAATACAAAACCCTACAAACTCAGGGTGCTCAAAAATGATCTCAAATGGTCTCTAAATATAAATTTATATTTATATTTCTAGATTGTATGGTGTACATTTTATACTGTACTGTTCATGTAGTATTTTGTTATATTCTATTGTTTTTGCTGCTCTAAACTTTGTACTGTCCACTTTCTGCCACAACAAAGCAAATTTCCCACTTGTGGGACTAATAAAGGTTTATCTTAATCTCAACTAAGCTGATCTGAATCTAAATATAATAAAGCAAGAGAATACTATGGAAAATATCTAAACACTTCTTATACATATTTGTCACTGAAATTTTACTAAGAAATGAATGTTAAGGAATTTTGTTTTAAGTCAGGCACCCAATCTCAGTCATGCAGTGATTCTTTGTACAGTTGCAGAGACATCATCTACATGGAAGGGTCATCAGAAGGTTACCTCAATTGTAGTCTCGTTGCAAACCCCAAATATGCCACACCAATATTAATAAATCCAATTTTTAATAATGCAAAAATAACTTTGTACTGAAGGCAAGTCCTGAGACATAAAGCAGAAGCATTTAAATTGTACTTTATTGTCATATGTATGTCAATACTGCTTCAGCATTACATTAAACATGTTAGATAAGAATTAAATAAATCACTCAGCATTTATGTCATACAGACATTCAAGGTAATGCAAAAAGATAATATAAACAAGATACAATTAAATAGTGAAAAGTGTGCAAATGTGTACATGGAATGGGTGTGTAGTGTAGGCATTAGAATTGCACACCAGACAAAATGATGAATGTAAGTACCAGTAATTGCACTTAGGAGGAAAAGCGACAAGTGTAATTGCACCCTGGGGTAAGGTTAGTAGTTTCTACATTAAAGTAAAGTGACAGTGCATGTTGCAACAATATTGCACATATTGCACATGTCGGCGAGTGCAGAAGTTCAGAACACCAGTCCTTGTTCATGGTGTTTATGCAATAAATTGGTGAGCAGTATAGGCAGAACAGGAAAACACACAGGCTGGGTAATAAGAGTGGTATTGTGTGCTCATGGTCAGTTCAGTGCAAACAGAGCAAGCAGAGGTTTGTGGTATATTGATAAACAGTGCAATATGGAATGTTTAGGTTCAAGGTTCAAGGTTACTTTATTGTCATCAGCAGCTGCGAACACATACAATGTGAGATGAGACAATTCTCCATGGACCATGGTGCATTAGAGCTTAGGAGTCTGAAAATTAAAACTGTTCTTGAGGCTTGTAGGCAGTTTAGCCATGCTTCTATATCATGTGCCAGATGGTAACAAAGAGAACAGCTGGTGTGCTGTATGGCTGTGGTTCTTGATGATGCTAGGTGCCTTTCTCATGCTCCGTTGGAGGTAGATGTCCTGAATGGCTGGGAGACTCTTGGCAGTGATGTGCTATGCTTCATCCCTTTCTGTAGTGATTCCTGGCTGTTGGCAGAGCAACACCCACACCATGCTGTAATGCAGCCTGTCAGCAGGCTCTCGAAGTTTGAGGTGATGTTGGCATTCATGCCAAATGTCTGCAGATTCATGATGAAGTAGAGCCACTGGTGATGTTTCTTGACTACAAGGTCTGTGAGAAGGATCCAGGAGAGGTCTACTGTGACGTTCACACCGAGGAAAGCTGCTGAACCACCACCCCATCCCCACCCTCCCTTTTTGTCTCCTGTTGTCCATTATCATCTACTACATTTTACTGAGGTTGAGACAGAGGTTGTTGTCCTTGCACCATTCATTTAGTACCTTCTCCCCCTCTCTGTAGGCCGTCTCATCATTGTCCAGGATGATTGTGTTGTCAGTGAACGTAATGATGATGTTGGAACAGTGTGCAATTTGACCTCAAATTAGTTGTCATTTTGATGTGAAACTGTTACAAAAGAAGAGTCCCTCAAATTTTATTTGTCCATTTTCAGCCAGAAGGCTGTACCCATAGATCATGAGTGACCGGATGGAATTTTTCACACCACTCGCACCACTCTATCTACCTCAGAGCCTGTGTCATTTCTTTTTAACATTGTTGTCACATCAGTACTGTCACAAGACATGTCTTTAGATTGCTGGCACATCTAGGGCACTCTATCTTCTGCTCAAACCCAAGAGTGGAGAGGAGATAAGATTCACACGCAAGCCTGTTTTATTTCACTGCACCTCCAAATATGGACAGCAATTCCCACAACTAATTTCACCAGGAAATGAAATGTGAAACCGTCTATAGATGTTTACTGCCAGTGTGTTATGGGTGTGCCCTGTCATCAGCGGCTTCTGGTTAGATATTACGGATGATGTCATGGTTGTTTACCTCACAGCTTTCTCTGCGCACTCACTTTCAATGATTCTCTACTGCAGCACAAATATATGCGCTGCATACTCCAGGACATAGTACACGCTCAGAAAAACAGTGCCTTTTAAGGATACAAATGCTCTCTCACTCAGTTCATACCCGGAAGGGAACATCTTTAGTACTTTTAGTTAAGAAGCGTAACTGTATCTTATTTCATTATGGTTACATTTTTTTTATTATTTGCATTGACTTCACTCACTCTGCCATGACTCCAGGCCTTTCATTTCATTTTTCTACTAGGAAGTTATGCAAAGGAATTAAGGAACCCTTAAATGACCTTTAAATCTCACTTAAAGTACATAATTAAAGACATGTTATACCTCTGAGGGTACATTTATTGTACTGTTTGTACCTTGAGAGACTATAGCTTGACTGAAATCTTTGTTTTAACATTGTACTTACGCAAATATTTTTTTAACAAGTTGTTATAACATGTCGCCAAATGGAAAAAAAAGATATCAAGATATCCTTCCATCAAAAGAGATATTGTGTCACAAATTATCATTTAAAACTTTCCAGGACAGTTGTGTTTGTATTTAAAACCGTACATGTTTCATTAAGATTTAACTTTTATAAAATGCTTGTGGTGTGAGTATGGTCTTGTTCTGTGAAAGGAAAAAACATTTTTGCCATGTTTATTATAAGTTTTTGACAGAATCCTCAATCAAATGTAAATGTAAGTCATTGCAACTGCATAATTCAATATGTATTAACAATTACATTTGAAGAGTACAGCCAGTTGAAAGCAATGGCTTTTAAGTTTCACTGGTCTCACTTGCAATGCATTCAGTATTTGGCCTTATATTAACTTCCTAAAATCCAGCCTCAGTCTATTTACAGTGTTTAACATTGGGGCTTTGTGTCTGGTGTACACTGTCTTTATTAGATGCACATTAATTGTTTTTCAGTGAGGACGCTTGCACATTCAGAATTTAGTTTGTAATGTGCTTATTATTTATTGATTGTGATATTGTTGTTATTGGTTGGGTAACAATAACTGGTGACTGAAGTGTGGAATATATCACTGCTCACTAGTTTGCTTGCTCAAAAAGGTAGTTTGTGACACAAACAAAAAAATGTTAGATACACATTAGATCAATGCAATAACATCATTATAGGTAAAGAGGAGAGTTTATGTTTTGTTCATTTGTTTGTGTCACAAGCTACCTATTGAGCAGTGATATACTTCACATTTCAGTCACCCTTTATTTTTACCCAACCAATAATAACAATGTTACAATGGGGTGGTTGCAGCCTAGTGGGTAAAACACTTGTCTATGAATCTGATGCCCACAAAGTTGCAGGTTCAAACCTCTACTTTCTACCATTGAGACACTTAACCCTCAGTTGCTCCAGGGGACTGTCCCTGCAACTAATGATTATAAGTCACTCTGTATAATGCCTCTTTACTCTTTTTTAAAGAGTTATCAAATTGTGTTCTTCTTTGCTGTGTCCCCTGTCCATACCCACAGCCCAAGTGGAGACACCTTTTTACGAGGAGTGGTGGTTTCTTATTGTCCTGGCACTTTGTGGACTGATTTTGCTGCTGGTGGTGATTTTTGGGCTCATCCTACACGGACAGAACAAGAAGTACAAGAGCTGTGGCACAGGTGTGTTCAAAACCACATCATTCTGTTATCAGCCTTCCAGCTGTCCACTCCTCTCTCTGTATACAAGCCCTACACTGTTTTACACAGAGCCAGCTGGAAACACATCCACTAATAAACTCAAGCCCACACTCAAGCTGCTGTTTGCTGATCTGACCCCTGTTTGCTTCGAAAATTGTTGTAATTGAATGGCCTTCTTAAGATTTCTTTGCATTAGCATCAGTTACATCATTAGGCATTGATTCAGGTCTCGTTGTTGCCAAGATGATGATTTGCTAAATGCCGCAGGTGCAGCTGTCTCCACGGTGGAGGAGTCTGTCACACTGGACAATGGCGGATTCACGGCTCTGGAGCTAAACAGCAGACCCGTCCACGTCAAGAGTTCCTTCCTGAGGAAGAACGGCACCAGGTGAGGGAGGAGTCCACATCTCTTGATTAAAGCTTGATCACTAGATCTAAAAACAAGTAATTATACAAATTGTTGATGAATCAGTATTGATAAGCTGGCAAGTTTATTATTTTTGTAATGACCATTTTCCAACCTCTCTTTATGGTTTAGAATTAAACAGTCTGTTACAGTGCCTTCAAGACTTTTTAAAAGCTCTCTATTCTGGTTGGCTGCCCTAAATTGTGTCCCATTCCGGCAGCAGTCTAGAAAACAGTCCTAATAAAATTCAGCGTGAATGGGCAGGGCCTAACTGCTGCAGGCTGAATAGGCAGACACAGGCTGATTTTGTTCATGGGCAGAATGTTATGAAACTTAATCACGTACATATGTATTACATTTTTAAAAAGGGAAGAAATCAATTTTTAATTATTGTTTCATTGTCTGGCTTTTTGAAATGATTAATTGATTACTTCATCATTGAAATAATCAGTAAATTAATACTGACAGCCCTAGATGTAACAGTGAAACAGAACTCATGTCTCTTTAAAACACACTGCTGGAGTGGCTTCAAAGCACACAGTTCGAGAGCAGGGGTGTCGAGTCTTATCCACAAAGGTCCAGCTGAGACCAACTGAATAAACAAGTGGAATCAGTTGTGCTCCTGCTTGATTGGAATGAAAGCCTGCAGTCTCACCAGCCCTGATAGGATTGGAGACCTCTGACCTACGTTCTAGAGTTCTGTATTGGATAGTAGCTTCCTTGAAACATCTGGTTCATTATTCCAAGTCTAAGTCTTTATCGCTTCCCAATAGCTGCTATGAAATAACATGCTATGAAAGTGTAGACCAGTGGTTGATAAACCCTGCTTCCAGGGTATCTCTTTCTTTCACATGTTCAGGTTTTTCCTTTTCACACCTAATTCAAATTACCAGCTAATGAACAAAGGTCTGCATTAGAGCAGGAAAGAATTGACCAAACTGTTTGTTTCTGTACTGTTAGAGATCGATGCCGAAGAAGAACTGGCTCTGGCTTTCTAAGGAACCTGTCAATGGACAGATTTTTAAAGAATCACTTTTATAATTTCATCTGTGACATTTAAAGAACCTCCACATATTGTAAAGATGTTAGTTGAAGTTGCTTTTTTCATAGTACTCTATGTTTAATACAAGAAAATAAGATAGTTTTTACTGAAGAGTAGAAATGCTCCTTAAAAACACGCATGTGTAGAAGTAGACAGTTCAGATAGAACACTGTAATGATTAAAATTATGCACTTTGTCAGCCCACCCTGACTGTTGTCTCATGGCAGGTCGCCCCCTCGGCCCAACCCTGCAGGCTTGCGCTACTCAGATGAAGATATCTGCAACAACTACAATGGCGCAGTCTCCACAGAGTCTACAGCGCTTACAGAGAGGCCTGCAGAAATGTCAGAGTCTGAGGTAGAGTCCTGGCTCGGACCCACATACAAAAACAAATACAGTCTTCTTCTTCTGGGCCTGTGTGTGCTCCACACTAGGCAGCACAGTGTTTTAAAAAAAATAGCACACATAGATTGCAAACCCACAAAAAAGTCTTAAAGAAATATTCTCCATAGCAAACACTTAAAAACACTCCAGACCTTCCACACACTGAAATGTTTGTTAGTGAACATTCACAGGCATTTTTATAATTTTTAGATATCTGAATTACTCTGAAAAATTATGTATTAATTGTATTAATGAACATATTTAGGACCTGAAGACACAGCCCTATATATATCCATATAATTATTATGCAACTGGTAAATATTGTGTTATTCTAAGGAATCATAATATTCATATAATCATAGCATTCACTCTTTCAGTTTGTTGTGGAATTTTGTTCGTATTCAACCGCAGTGAGATCACTCAGCAATCCGACAGGATTTGTGCTGATTAGGATAATTTTCTACTGTTCTATGTGGAAGTGAGATACACTGACACAAACACTCTGGTCACCTCTTAAACACACTGCTATTTTTACCCACACATGGATTTAGCGAGTGCTAACAGGCTAGCTAACTGGCTCTCTTACCTCTTAGAAAGGCAAACATTAAAATCAGCTTTTCAACATAGACATTTTCAAAAACTGCGTTTACACTTGTCTTTAAAATACGTACATGGACAATGTCCCTCATATGGGACACATTTTTAGTCAATGTTTAAATAAAGCCAAGGTAAATAAAGCCAGAGGCTCCATTTCAGTGCACTACTGATGTTCAAAAACAAATAGATAAAACAAATAGATCAGAGCCTGTTAAATTCTGGATGTTACGCTTAAAAGCCCTAAAAATATTTTTTTTATCAAAGGTTGGTTGTTACATGACGAGACTGAGGTTGGGCTGTAACAAGAACATACCGTGGACCATGTGTTTAGAATGTTAATATGTAATGTCTGTGTTTCTGATTTGTTCCAGGCCACAGACAGCGACTGCGAGGAGGAGCAGATCAAGCACTCATTTGTGAACCACTACATGAGTGACCCGTCCTACTTCAACTCGTGGAAGCGGCAGCAGAAGGGCCTGAAGCAGACACTTGCCTGCGCCTATGAGGACTGTGCCAGCCGGGACGGCGAGGGCTACTATCAGACAGTGGTAACTCAGCACAGTGTCGGGGGGGTTTACACACCTGCTGGCCAGCCAGCGACCGGCTCACGAACTCCCGTCACAGGCTTCTCATCCTTCGTGTGACGCGCCTTGGAGCTTGGGACCCCTCTGCAGGCCCTTCGTTCTGGAAAAGATGTGGCTGGGGGAAAGGCACAAGACATTGGGGGGGTAATCTCAGCAGTACTTTCACATTGAGCACTACCAGAGACGACGTTTCTGACCGACCATTTTGATTTGTTTAACTTGAATGCACACTCATGCCTGTGGCGGTAAGCACCAAACAAGAGCCAACAACACGGAAAATCACTGTAATCACGGGTCCAGAGATAATCACACGGCTTGGAGAGTAAGTTACTCGTACTTGTTCTTCACAAGCTCAGCCTCTTGGCTGTGAGAGACGATCGAAGGCTTTTTTTGTTCTTTCATCAAAAGGGGATAAAGCAGGGTACAACAGGGAAGTCCTGTTCTTAATCTACAGAAGTGATGTTCAACACTACATTCCCACACTTCAACTCTATATGGTGGCACACTCTCACAGTCTGAATGATGATGAACGCATTCCTGACACTGTTCCCTTTATGACCAACCACCAAGAGGATTTTACATGGAACAAGCACTCTGTAATTATTATATACTCTAATGTCAAGTCTGAATAATACGTCACTTGCCTTCAGTGTCTATATATACATGTTCCACTCATGGTCGGAGAGCCGAAAGGTTATGAAACTGTTGCGGATGTGATGAGGAAGTGGCTGGACTCGGTGTCTGTTCATGTTCCTCATGGAGGTGGTGAGACGGAGCATCAGTCGTGCAGTGATTCTTTGAGTGTCACATATTTCTCACGCAGAACATTACCATTAAAAGTCTTTTTTTAATAAGGCTTGGGAACTGTAGTCACTTGAAGAGTTTGCTTTTCCAGATGCAGGGTAAAGCATATTTTCAGAGAAATCCCGGTAACCAGTTTAAATGAACTGTATCTGGAAAGCAGATCTCTTAGTTTTGGATGATTATAGAACAGCTGTTCCCAACATTCAGTCCTGCAGGTCTCTCCTTCACTGCATAGTTTCTTTTTCCCTGTTCAAACAAACCATATTCAGCAAATGAAGGACTTTGTAAGTAGCCACAGATATGACTCAGGTATGTTAGAGCTGTGGAAAAACACAAACACAGTGCAATAGATGAGGGACACTCAGGACTGGAGTTGGGACGCTGTTGTAGAAGCACTGTGTGAAGGTTAATCTTGGTTGTCTTGGGCACATAATCTACAGGGTTTCTACAATCCTGGGAGTGAGAATTTATTATTTTGGGGTTGAAGAAAGAAAGGCCTCACCGTTTTAGGCAGATTACTGTTTTGACACTTGCAGCACAAGACACAACATTTTCCATCACTGCTTTAAGGAAGTTGTTCCCGTTCCACTCCCATCAGCAAGGACACCTACGAAATTTATCTTTCAGTTTGTGTTTCACACAAAACTGAAAACCATAGTTTTCTGATTTGTGTTTCTCAGAATGGAAGCTGAATGATCCGTGAAAAGTCCTTGGATGTGAGAGATGGAGTGAGAATCCTGTTTCCCAGCTCTCTGAAGTCAAGGACATTGTTTTCTTTTCTTTCTCTCTACTTTTCAGATTCACTCGTTTCTGAATCTTTGCCTTTTTTCCATTTTATATGCTTGAAAGATGTAAAAGTGATTTCTCTTCTTTTTTACTGTAGTGTTATTGCAGAGTGATGCAGCGTCATTCGTATTTTCATTTCCGTGTATTTCTACTTCAGTTCTCGAAATTGCCAATCACAGTGGTGGACAAAACAAGAATGAACTGTACCGGAAAAAGAAATGTCTGTGGTTTATGCCTGCCATAATATCTGTCCCAGCACGAGTGTAATGTCATGGACGTTCATGAAGTAAAGACAATTTCCCACTTTTTTAGAGAAATTAAATGTTTGCTGTTCACATAAATGACATGAACTACTAACATTTTGTTGCAGTCCAGCAACACCACATACTCTACAATCATACCGCTGCAGTCCAGTTTATATTTGTCATATTGTTGAATTTTATTGTCAGTACTTCTCGTTGACTTGAGGCTAAAGCAAGCGGAATCCTGCCTCATGAGAATCCTGTGGTTGGAGCTTTGGGAAGCCATTTCACCATTTAATCCTTTTCATTAGTGCTTTATTGCTTATAATTAATACTCTTATTAGTATAAGATTCAGTTACAACAAGTGTATTGAAATAGATTAAATTCCAGCATGTACAAATCAGCTTTGATAGTAAAATAATATTAAGTAGCTTAATACGGTCATATTTTTTAGCATGTCAGATTTCAGCTCTTACTTAAGAATTCATTGCTTTTCCAAGTGCGTTTTAATGGCAGGAACATTTTTATTATACGAAACAATTTCATTTTAAGATTTTTATGTCAAATTTCAAACGTAATGGAAAAGACAGTTATGCTTGGAAAAGACAGTTATGCTTGGAACAGTTGAAGCTAAAAGATGAAGAGGACCGTCAGCAACAAGATGTGTGGATACAATCAGGAATTGGGAAGCCTGAAGACAAGACACTGTATCCTCAACATGAGTCAGAGATCACCTTCCGCACACATAACTGTTTCCATCCTCTATCTTACTACTGAAGATTAACATGGAAAGTTTTCCTATTACATGGAAGAGCTATATTTCAACAAGTAACAAACTAGCTTTGTTTGTGGTACGTTATTGGTGCCATTCTTATCTGTAGTTACAGTGTTGGGCCACACGGATTGTTTTGTTTGTGTTTTTTTAAAAGCTGGGTCACTCACTTTCTGAAATCTTAATCCTCACTAGGGTCGCAGGTACCCGCAGTCTATCCCGGGGCCAGGGTTAGACAGGGTCTAAAAATATTTCTTCCACAAAAATGAATTAAGAAACTAAATTAAACACTGTAGACTAACATATGACCTGTCGTGAAATGTTAGAATTCATGTCTCAATTTTAGAATTTAAATTAAAGTCTCCCCGAGTGAACACACATCACAGCACATTGTGAATAATGTGAAATTCTTTCTCTGGATTTAACCCATTCACCAAGTGAAGGAGTGGGCAGCCATTGATACAGCGCTTAGGGAGCAGTGTGTGGCAAGAGTGATGCCCCTCGTGTGTGGGGACGGTATCTTGCTCAAGGGTTCCTCAAACCCGCAAACTTCTGATAGCATGGGCAACTATCCATTAGCTGTCCCATTTATAAAGTGCCCTATTAGCTCTAGTAAACCTTATACTTGCTTATATTCTATTTCTGATATTTAAAAAAAAAACTGAAAGAAGAAAAGCAATTGTTATTTTATTAGGGGTCTCCCAAAATTTCATCAGACATGAAAACAGATGGTGTCCAGAGTGTGGCGCTGTACATCCCCAAAATTGGGAAACGAACAAAACAAAACAAAAGTTATTAAACACGGAAGAGTTTAGGGACACGTCTTGTTTCTCCGGTGAGTAGAAGCTGCTATTCCGCGATTGATATAAAGAGGGTCATTTTGATTAGTATGGTTGCTATTATAGCAGGACTTGACTAACATACGTAAAGAGACGAGAAATGAAACGAGTAGCATCTGTACAGGGATCAGTCCAGAGGAGCCCTGATCATTATAGCTGGATCTTACCTTGACATTTTGAGTTTAGTACGGACTTTAGACTCTTGAGGTTCTGGATCCCTGTATCAGGGTCCGTTTCCAGCTTGGGGCAGGTCTGTAAATTAAAGCAGCCCCTTATAGACACGTGTGAACACACCGTACATGGTGTGAAAATGTGAAATAATTTCTCTGTATTTAACCCATTCACCAAGCGAAACAGTGGGCAACCCTTACTCAAGGGTACCTCAGTGATGCCTCAACTCTAACGTTCATAGTTCCATTTACTCAGTTACAGCAAATGTACAAGTGGATAGATTTGTATTTTAATTGATATTTTTAAATGATAATACTTCTACTTGAACTCGAGTATATTTATAATGACAGGTATTGACAGTTACTGCATTGCAGGGACTTTAATGGCATTACATTTAAATACATAGACTTCAATAGTTGGTTCCTCTTTAAACTATAACAGCTTCTACTGTTCGTGGAAGACTTTCCACAATATTTTTGAGTATTCCTGTAGGAATTTGTGCCCGTTTATTTTCTAGAGCATGTCTGTGGTCAGGGACTGATGTTGGAGTAGAAGGTCTGGCTCGCAATCTCCATTTCAGTTCATCCCGAATGTGGTGGGTGGGGTTGAGGTCAGGGCTCTTTGTGTCAGGGCTCTGTCAAGTTCTTTCACTAAAGTGTCCACAAAATTGGAAGCATGGCATTGTCCAAAATGTCTTAAGATTGCTGTTCAATGGAATTAAGAGGCCTAGCCCGAACTCTGGGCACATGTGTCCTAATGCTTTTGTCCATATGGTGTATCTCGTCCGGTTGTCAGACGTTGGACTTATTTTACCTGGGTAAGATCGTGGCGTGTCAGTCTAGTCGGAGGCGGGCGCTGATTGGTTAAGACATGTGTGGGGCGTGGCTAAAAACGTGACGTTCATTGTTTATGATCTTGTGACTGATCTGGGCGGTGGAGGAGAGACTATATTTTAAATATTAAACTAGAATAAACTTACTTCTCCAAAGATATTCCACTTCGTCCACTTTACGGTAAAAGTTCTGCTTCTGAAGGGCACAGGGTGTGGGAAAACCGCAAATTTTACAGTCAACGAAGAAAAAAGAAATGACAAGCCTCATACAGTCTACAGGCTGTATGTCATTACGTTTCAGTTATGTTTTATGAAAACGATATATAGTAATACTACACCACTTTCCTCTCTGTTCTTGTAGTATAATAGTATAGTAGTAAATATATAAGGAGGCGAAAATATCATACAAGTGTTTTATTTGTAACTATATATACAGCTCCGGAAAAAAAATAAGAGACCACTCCGATTTAGTTTTAAGTCAGCATCTCTATGAGTATGGCAACCATTCCATGCCAGTGTGCGTTCATTTCCTACACAAGCACCTCATTCTGCTTTGTGAAATACTGATTACTAATCACCTGAACCAAATCTTATTTAATGAGGAAAATAATTAAAAAAACGCTGCTGTGATCAACACTGTTCTCTTGCATTGTGACCAGTTGGATGGCAAAACACTACTGTAAGTACGTCAAAGGTAATTATTGCCATTTTGTTTGAGTGAACAAGAGATATGTTTTCTTTGAAGTATTCATGTAAACACTGCATAATTTCTCTTATTTTGATGTATTCTCAGGCAAAGTTGTTCAGTTCAATACTTCCACCTATAAAAGATAAAACCTGAGAAACTGAACATTTTTGCAGGGAGTTTTTCAGAGCTGTATATCGCTGCTTCACTTGGTGAATGGGTTCAAATCAGAGACAGAATTTCACACTGTTCACACTGTGTGCTGTGTGTTTAGACATGATTGCATTATAGTGCATAGATGATATTATATTGTAGTTTTTTATAATGTCAGATCAATAAAGAACACTATAGTCATAACTGATTATGAATAAACTCTGTGTGATGCAATAGAATGTAATGTGAAAATGAAATAGCCAGGTTATAAAATCACAAACACAACATTTCTGATAACACTGTCATGAAAAGTGTACTAAGTCTGACGCAATGCGATTACACAAGACATACTAAACTAGCTTTTATTTAAACAGTCATATTCCATTTGTAGGTCAGTTTTTTCCCCAGTAATGTCAACATATCTGTGTAGCACACTAAACTCAAAATCTCGAATGACTGCAACAGGCTGAAAGAGGTTAAGTGGACCAAATATGGAATGAGAGCCTTTGTCCTTATCTTTAGTCACGTTATCCACCCACTTCCCTTTACTTGAACTTGAACCCTTCTTTACCCTCAATATAAACCACCCCCCTCACAGGCATTTATTCAGCTCAGAGACACGGTGGAACCAGACAATCTGCTGGACAGTTCTTTCACTGTACAAGAGTCTGTGATCTTGAACAAAGAGAAAAATGAGCATTGTCTCGTCTCTCTCTGTGACATGGAGTCTAGTCGTGCTGGTGGTGACCCTTCTGTTTATGTAAGTACTCCAACAATGGTAAAGTTTAACTGGTGCTGAATGTTAACACTGACAGGTTTCAACTGTCTGCTGCTAGTGTGTGTGTGTGTGTGTGTGTGTGTGTGTGTGTGTGTGTGTGTGTGTGTGTGTGTGTTGTTTTGTTTGTGGTAAGTTATTGGTTCCATGTCGATAGACAGTTTCATTCTGGATTGTGTTTATCTGTAGTTACGGTGTGTGGCCACATGGATTTTTTAAAAAGCTGGGGATCCCAGGACCAAGGCCTTGGCCTTTTATTGGAACATTTCTATCTTACAGAAAGGTTTGTAACTCCACAGATGTAGCAGAGAATACTGATGTCTATATTGAAAAATATAGAAGCAGCAGATACCTTATTTTGTCACTTACGAACATATATTTTTAAATGTGTTTTAGGGCTTTTACAAATTTGATACAGAGTGTTACAAGAAATATGGAAAAGTTTGGGGGTAAGTAGAATTTTAATAAAACATCTATTTAAAAAAAACAATAATAATTTAATAAAATAGAATAATGATATGGCTTACTACTAAATATCATCAAAAGCAACCTTTTCCACAAAAAGACTAAATTTCTTAAATATCCATATTTCAGCAACAACTGCACCCTTTCAGCAGTTTAAAGCACACAGATCCTGATTCTGCTTGTGTAATGCAGTTCATTTACACAAATGGTTTAATATGTTTATATGTACATTTTTATACTTTTATATTTACATTTCATTTTCTAAGGATCTATGATGGAAGGTTACCACTTCTAATGGTCTTAGACCTTGATATGATCAAATCCATTATGGTGAAAGATTGTTATTCTGTCTTCACGAACAGAAGGGTAAGTCCATGTTCTTGGTCAAAATTCACATTCACATGAATCCAGAATCTGAAACGTGTTTGTCATAATTAGGCAGGATATCCTTGTCAAGTACATTTAAGTGTAAGCACAAATTACAGGTAGATATTCATAATAGTTTTATGTGTTCAGGAGACAAACCCAGATTTGGCTGGTCCCTTTGCTGATGGTATAACTATCGTCAAAGACGAGAAATGGAAACGAATCCGCAGTTCGCTCTCTCCATTCTTTACAAGTGGACGACTGAAGGAGGTATGAAGCCTAATTTATCCATTTATGAATATAATGCACGTACTAGCTCTGCATCTGCATCTGCGCCTCTGGCATTGCAAGCTTGTTTTCATGACACTATAATCAGATCCCCATGCGTCTGATTAAATCAGATTACATTTGATCTCCAGTCACATTTACTATTTCAGAAATACTAATCAGTAACCTTTTCTTTCTGCTACATTCCAGATTTTTCCATTGGCTCAGAAATATGCAGATCGCTTCATTGAGAATTTGAAAAAGAAAAACCCAGAAGATGCGACTGATATTAAAGAGTATGTGTACCTCGCCAAAATGCCAGCAAAATAAGTACCTTATAAAACTATATTAATCAGAGTTATGTCAACAGCCATTACCTGCGGGCTGAAAATAGGTAGATGTATAATTGACAGCAGTTTGACTTGCTCGAAAAGTTGCCGTCAGTCTGTATTCATCTAATTGTTTTCAGTTTGCACTGTTCTTCAACTTAATGTGGTGCCCATCCAAGCTGATGGTGATAATTATCTATTTCTGCAGTTTCTATAGCCATTAAGACAATGATCAAAATGAATATTTACTTAGGCAAGTTTTTCTTTTTCCAGCGCATTTGCTTCGTATTCTATGGATGTTGTTGCCAGCGCCTCCTTTAGTGTTGATATTGATTCAGTAAACAACCCGAATGACCCCTTTGCAGCCCAGATCAAGAAATTCTTCAAATTCAACTTCTTCAGCCTTTTCTTTCTTATTTTAAGTAAGTACTGTTCTTTGATACTAAGCCATGATATTAAGTATGTTGTTATCTGAACAAAATCTTGTATTCCATTTTTGTCATCATAAACTTTGCTCTAATTTTACGACAATCAGAATCCTATATCAGACTGGTTTATTGTCATAAATAGCAGAAAGTTTCCCAGAAAATTTCGTTTTTTTCCATTCTCTTAAAGATACATTTTTGGGGGAAGACTTTGTTCCAAAAGCATTGAAAAACATTTTAGTACAGTTATGAATTCTGTAGCAGACAACCAAATTTATGATTATCATAATAATTAAGTAAAATTTAGAATGAATTTAGCGTCTGTCCCAAAAATCTACTGAATGATCTGAAGTCAAAAGAATGCACTTAGTAGATTTGTTAGGTTTCATGTGACAGTCAAATGATACACTAAACTTGTGTTTTTGGAATGCAGCCCTTTTTCCCTTTGTTGCGTCGCTTTTTGGGAAGCTGGGAATTACCATGTTTTCCAAGTCATCCATGGACTTTTTCTACAACTCCCTGAAGAAGATAAAAGACAAGCATCAGACAAGTCAAAATGTATGACTGAAATAACTAACACATACACCAGTCTACTGTGTGTAACTATGTAGCTGATATACCACTGTGACCAGTTGGGCTGAAGTTGTGCTCTCTCTTTTTTAGAAACGAGTAGACTTTCTGCAGCTCATGATCCAGAACCAGATATCTGATGAACAAGCTAAGGAAGAAGAGTTGAATGAACAGCCAGTCAAAGGTAAGAGCTGCAAGAAGAAACTTCCTATAAAAGAACAATAGTTGTTTTGTTGTGCACTTTCACCGAGAAGTTTCTTTCAACAGGGTTGACTGACCATGAGATTCTTTCCCAGTCCTTCATTTTCTTACTGGGAGGGTATGAGACAACCAGCACCACCCTGACGTTTCTGCTGTATAATCTTGCAGTTAATCCCGACTCCTTGAGTAAACTGGTCGAAGAGATTGACAACACCTTTTCGGATGATGTAAGCATGCAACTACACAGCTCTACATAAACGTCACAGTGTTAATGTAGCTGTTTTGAATAGAAATAAAAAAGGGATGAAATAACAAGGAGAATGAACACAAAAAAATCTTCAGCAGCAATTTCAAAAGCAATTACAAACCCGTTCATACTATCACCTTTTTGTCAGGCTTCAGTGACATATGAAGCGGTGATGAAGTTGGAGTACCTGGAAATGGTCATCAATGAGTCAATGCGTCTTTTCCCTACTGCCCCTCGCCTGGAGAGGGTATGTAAGAAGACCATAGAGCTCAATGGAATTACGATACCTAAAGACACTCTGGTTGCAATCCCGACATGGGTCATGAGCAGAGATCCACAGCTGTGGGAGTCTCCAGAAGAGTTCAGGCCTGAGAGGTAAGGTCACCACATACGCATTATAGAGCCTATGTCCTCCTATAGAGCCTATCTGAACAGTTTGGTATAAAATAAAGCCAGTGAACTGACTTCATGATGGTCTGTATGTAGCTTTAGGATGGTTATGTGCCACTTTGTATATAGTGACTGCACTGAAACAAAATGAAACAACTATAAGAAGTGACAGCTTATTTTTTCATGCTTTAGTTTCTATGCTATCGAGACTGTCTCTTGCTAACAAAATTTCTTCTGATTACTAAAGGTTTAGTTCAGAGAATGACATCAACCCCTACACTTTCATGCCTTTTGGCCTCGGGCCCCGCAACTGCGTGGGAATGAGGTTTGCTTTGATGATCATGAAACTGGCGGTTGTGAAGCTGCTGCAGAACTTCAGCGTTGAGACGTGTAAAGAGACACAGGTTGGAGCACTCTCTCTACCGAACAATAACTTTGGAGAAAAAATCAAATACATTTTTTTTATCCTAAATGTAGTCTGCTAGTTAAGATGTGTTTTGTATCTGAAAATTGTTTTGCACTACAGCTAAACTGATGTAAGCATGCTCTTTCCAGAGCACTAATGAGATGATACCGGAAATTAAAACCATTGCTTTAATGCTCTCTTAGGCATTCAGGACAGAAAACAACCAATGATCTTAATCACATTAGCTGTGTTTTGTTTTTTTTTGTTTTTTTACATGAGTAGAATACTTTGGTTGAATTCTGAGCCTTTTAATGACTATTTATGTCTTAAATGTGCTATTTGTGTTTGGTTTTGTTTTTCAGATTCCCATTCAGCTCAGTGCTATGTTCAGACCTACAGTTCCTGTGGTTCTGAAGTTTGTACCAAGATCTTGCAAAGAGGAATGACAAGCTTCCATAAATGTGGAAAATGGTTCTTATCAACATTTAGTGATTTTATGTAATGGGTATTTTTGTCTGTACATAGCACTAAGAACATATCGCACATTTCTAGAGGCATTTTACATCATAGATATAGGATAAAATATGGTTAAAGCTACAGTAAGACCAAAGCTTATTTTAACTGTAGTCAGCATTGGTCATTCCGGCTCTGAGAAACCACAGTCTGGGATTACAGAACCAGAAGGTCACAATGTTGACTTTCTACTAACAGAGGCTATGATGAGGAAATACTTTTATTACAGTAATAATCAGATTTCAGCTGTGGTTGGATTGAGAAGCTTGTTTATGTTTGTACTTTGTTGACCTCTGTCATTTTGGGTACTTATAAATACGTCCTTTTAACAGACTAGAGGACAAGAATATATTTGGAGGGAAGATGAATATAACTTTCCATATATGTCAGTAGAGTAAAAACTGCACATTGAAGGGAAGACAGTGAGTAAAGGACTATGTTAGGACTTGACCAGAAGATTTGCTATTCCAATTACAGGTTTTTCAGCAAAGATTAAACGTTCATGTGACTGATCTGTAGTCGCTGACACAGGAATTCTAATAAAACAGGAACGGATTCCAGTATCTCCATATCATTTATTAACAAACCAAATTCCAACAGCTGCAACTGTTCACTAAAGTCTCCAACGCTACACTAACATTCTCTCTGTTTCTACCACTTGATATACAGATTACATTGAAAATAAAATATTTTTAGTAGTGAATCCATATCAAACAGTCAAAGCAATAATTTCCAGCAACCTACTGAGGAAACGAATGTTTTTCATTCTGGTACATGCAACCTCATACTTACATAATAAAAATTTATATTCTTACCTCTAGTGGGGAAAAGGTGCTCACACTGTGTATAGCGTTGGGGAGGTAGTCCGTCCTCCCAATAAAGTGATGAATTTGTACTCAAAACCCTCATTCGGCCATCTCTTATATAAAGTTATTTATATTTAGTTATATAAAGCATTGAAGGCACCAAGCAGTTCACATCAGATTCACATAGAGGCTTTTATATGCTTTTGCTGATTTATCAGTGTCAGAAAACATTGATTCTGGAGAAAACTGTCCATGCTACAACTGCAGAGAATAACAGAGTCAAGAATATATATATATAGTCTAAATGAATTCAATACAAACTACAGAAAAAACCCAATATAGAATACCCTATAAACTGGGTATAAATGCTATAGATAAGTAATTCACTAATGTGAATTACTATAACAAATAAGGTTAGGCGTATGTTATTGCATGCAGTACAGATCAGTAGTAATATTGACGTAAGTAGTAATATTCAGACGGTTAGACTCATAATAATAATATACACATAATGAGAATTAGGAGGCTGATGTGAGCCCAACCATGCACAACTAATATGTTTCTTATGTCAGTTGTTCTTACAGTATTGTGTTAGTAGGCCACTCTCCAGATAGTACATGGCAAAGGTTTAGACACAGTTTAGATACTGTGTTTCAGTGGCTCTTTTGTGCAAGTGGAAGAGCCGCTATACAGAATGCTATGCAGGGGTCAGACAGTAACACTTTCAAATCTGCTGAATAAATGAGTGGCTTAATGAACTTTATGGTTTGAAGCCAAGTAAAAAAAATAATGAATAATGAAGCTGCAGCAGCCTGAGACGCAGGTTGGAGCTTTTATCTCCTTAGAGCAATAACTTGGCAAAAAGACAACTAATTTCCTGTTTTACCCTTATCCCTAATGTCTGTCAGGGTATGTTTGGTGTCTGAAAATTATTTAAGTTTTGCTGTGAATCTATACCGATCCAGGCACGTTCTTTGCACAGCACTTATGCAAGGATATTGAAAATTAAAATAGCCACTTCAATGCTCTTAGACATTCAATATGGAAATACAAAAAATAATCCTAAGGGCACATAAGCTGTGTTTGATCCATTTTCCCTTCTTTTTTTATGGCTGAAAAATGGTGGTCAGGTGGTCTATTTGGGTGGTGGTGGTGTGGGTGTGGGTGTGGGTGGTGTGGGTGTGGGTGTGGGTGTGGGTGTGGGTGGTGTGGGTGGGATACTTGCCTCTAGACCAAGAGGTCATGGGTTCAAATCCTACCTTCAGCATAGCACCACTGGGTCCCTGAACAAGACCCTTAACCCCAAGTTGGTCCAGGGAGACTGTCCCCTGTAGTTAGGGAATGGAAGTCGCTTTGGATAAATGCCATAAATGTACTTCAGAGTAATCTCTGTTCAATTTTTACTTATAGTAGATCAAAAAGCTGCACAGCTATGGAATGCAATGCTACAACATCTAAGTGTGCATTTCATATTCACATCTCTTATGGACTGAACCATTTTCACATAAAATTACATGATTGATTAATTTCCAACAGGCAAATTTGTTCTACAGTGGTAAAAGTGTGTGGAACACAATAAATACACAAATTGCACATATTTACACATATACATACAGTGAAAGGACAAACTGAAGAACATTTTGCCTCAAGCAGTCACACTGTCCTTGCCTGGGGGTATTTCTTGCTATAAGCAGCCTCAATGCCCTATGAATACTAAGCCCTTGTATTCATTCTTTACATTTTTACAATTGACAAGATTCTCCTGATTCAAATGAACGAATAATTAACATTGCAGCGCCTACACATAACACCACACCCATGAGGCTGGGTAACAGTTAATAGCTCTGAAAGCTGATCAGCGTCGGTGATGTGTGTGAATGTGTTTTCCCGGTTATTCAGACGTGACTTGAATGCTCATTGCCGCAGTCCTTTTATAGTTTATTAATTATGGATTTTATGTGTTGATTAATATGAATGTACTCATAATGGAGCTTAGAATATTTAATTTTTAATAGAATATTTAACCAATTTTAATATAACATGTTAACTGGATCATTTAGATATTAAACCTATGAGGTCAAACTTATAAACTACAATTTTTAAACTAAATTTTCCAGACTATTGCAGGTCAATAAGGTAAATATAGTGAAGCAAACAGTAGAGTGGTCTGTTGCTGTGGTCACTAACCTTCCACTTGGGCAGTCAGCTTCCTCCATAAAGATGTATGTCTTTAGTATAGCTATTGCAGATTTGTTAAAATTTGAACAATATCAGGATCAATATTCGCAAAGCAGTCATAAAAAAGACTGATATTGGATCTCCAGCAGCTGGTAGCCTAGTGGTTATTTGCTTCCAAAAACCCAGACTTTCTTGTATTTTAATGCAGTCTTGAGAAACAGTTTTCTCATTTTCATTCCAGTCCCTGATTCTGACCAGTTTCAGATGAATGTTTTTTTTATTTGTTTAAGACACACAGTGACCTACGTATGAATCATTCAAGCAGAACAAAGCACATCTTACTTAAGGCCTGAAACAGTAAAGAAACGGCTGCAGATGATTCATTTACATTTACATTTGCGGCATTTAGGAAATGCTCAAGAGCAACATGCATTAGTGCTTAAGTAGTCCGCTTCTTTTCTTCAAACCTGAAAAGCTATACTAAATCAACATTCAACCAATTTACTGCCAGCTATGTTACACACCTTAACAAATCCTGTCAAAAGAAAAGTCAGAGGTTAAAGCATAAGTAAGGAAAACATGGAGTTAAGAGAGTAAGTGCACACATGTTTATCAAGGCTGGTGATCAGTGTACTGGTGGTGCTGAATGTTGAGTGGTTGGAACACCTTAATGAAGTTGGATTGGTTTTAATAGTTTGAATTGACTGAGAGAAGTATTAAGTAAAGTGGCACACGTGAACACACCACACCTAGTGAACAATGTGAAATTCTTACTGTGCAGTGTATGGGGGACCGTGTTCAAGGGTACCTCAGTAGTGCCACTGGCAGTCCCAGGATTCGAACCCACTGCCCTAACCACTAGGCCACCCAGCTGCCCCACAAAATCTGTAGAAATAACTACTGACCATTCCTAGGGGGAAAAGAGGGTATTCTATGGCATTCTTTAAAGACTGGTGGTGTACAGGTCGAGAGTCCCAATACTTTTATCCACATACGACTCGAGTCTCTCTAGGAATCTGATATTAACAATCTAACAATTACCTGCTATTCATGCTGCCTGCAGCTATGGACTAGACTTCAAAGTTTGAACTATCTGCTTTAGCCTTTTCTAATAGTAAAACGTCAGTTCTTCAACACAGTGAACAACACATAGCCGTCATGGTTGATCTCCTTTACAAAAAAATAGCGTGCTTAAGGCACGTGTTTACTAGTACACACACGTGAAGGCTGTGTGATCACATGGCATATGAAACTGTACGTGATCAGCGTTTTTTATATGCTTCTCAAAAATAACATGCAAAAAACATGCGTGCTTTATTGACATTTTCGTGAGTGTCCTTAATACGTGTTAATTGCATGAATTGTTTGGAATGTGAAAATTATAACTACTTTTATTTCAAAGCCAATTTTCCAGCACAGACTCTACATTTTCAGTTCGAGCATTTCTGGGAGGGATCAATGTTGATTCCCCTGTTTGTGAATGAACTCTGCACTACTCAAACACACCATCAGGGGGCGTCACAGCACCAGCAAACCAGCAGCAGTTCGCGCATTCCATTCGGTATCTAGCATATCTGCCTCTTCCCAGTGGAGCATTTCGTGTTTTTATTAGCTTTACTTTCCCAGATAAGCTCTACATTGTTGTTACTGCTGTGCCCAACTGCTGGTGTGAGTTAAGTGTTTAGAACAGTCACAGGTAACACACAGCCTGAAAAAAGCTGTCACACACTGTGCATCACCGTGTGCTGTTGGTCCCACTGCTGGGACTTATGTCTCAAGAACTGTGGGGAAATCAAACCACGCCTTAAACAAGAAAAGCATGTTCATATCGGAAACCCTGGTTTGCAAATATATGCCGAGCTGAACACAGTTATGCCTTGAAGTATGCCTTAAATAAAAAGCCTCAAGTAAATTGAACTGTATTTTGCATGCTTTCTTTTGAATGCTCTAAAATTCTATTTATTAATGTTTTTGTTTATTTATGTATGTATGTAGTTTGGCTTGGCTTACAGTGATTCCTACATAAGCAATACATATGAACTCTGCACGAAGTGAACCTTATTTACCAACAGCATAAAATATAGCAGGCATATAGGAAATAAATCATCACAGAAATGAACAATCATAAAGTGTATACACTCTTAATTTGCTACAAGCTGGAAACACAATAAAGAAATATTGTAAGCCTATGAGAATCTCATAAGCTGTGACTTTAAGTCAGTATTGTTCTGAAAGAAAGATTTTTAGAAATGATTTTCTGAGAAATGTTATCAGGTTTTGCTTGTACTTTTTCCTCTGTGACTTTTGGTAGACTAAAGTGAGGGTTTGAACTTTGCTCCACACAGAAGATGTCTCTTCAACATTTTGGGAAATGTGGGGGTTGCATGACCAACTGACCATTCCATAGTTCACCCAAATTATGTAATCTGCTATAAGGTTCCTCAAAGGTGAGAATACATTGTCAGCCTTTCCTCTATTGGCGCTCTAGGAGTTTGTATACCCCACCTATATGGGGTGGTGGGTCTGTCTGCATGGTAGACTGAAATTAGCTGCCCATTGCTGACACTAGCATACATATTTTAATTAAAGAAGCTACACATAAGCCCAAGGTCACTGTGCAGAATGGCAAGTGCCAGCTAAATGGGTATCAGGCCCCACAACATTGGCCTCTGGAGCCTCACAAGATAAGAAAGGCTGTTACTGAGACTATCTAATACTCTTGATTTAAGAAGAAATCTTGGATGTCATTCTTACTTCTAATATTTAAGATGATGATGTTGTAGGTGTGAAAATAAGTTTTATTCTGAATAAAGACAAATCTGTATCCCTTGTGTTCTGTTTGTTTGGATTCTTTTGCCAGTTCTGTCCTGCCTCTCAAGGCCGGTGCGGCTCTGTGTTTGGAGTGCTGCTGGAGGCAAAACCATACAAAAGTCTAAAGACTGAAAACAAACCTTGAGCAAACGTTTTGTTCAATGAATACATAACTGATTTGTATCAAAATAACCTTGTTCTAAGGTGTTTAAAGATCTCTTCTTACAGCACTAAGAACTTAACCAGTAAGATGGGTGGTTACCATATTTTTTCTTTGTAGATTTGTATCAGTCACTATAAACGGCTTGCACCTTGTAAACATGCCATGCCAAATTTTTTGAGGGCATTTAGAAGCATGTGCATTTTCAAAAAGAACTCATTTACTACACTGTTTTTGTTTATCCACTGAAAAATACTGGAGAAGATAATTGGCTTGTTTGACTTAACAGAGGCCTGCACAGATTGATCGGTTCCTGGCTCCAAAGTTGTTCTCAGTGGGCTCGGTCAACTGAGAGATAGCTGGATGACAGAGTTCAGTCCTCACTGACTTGAAGTTAAGACACTGCGTGTTCAACATAGGGTCTGGGCAAATCAGCCGTCACCTGTCTTAGCACAATGCAAGCATATGTTAGGTGATGGGATAGTGTAGAGTTCCATACCAGTATTCACCACATTTTTAACTTAGCTATACATAGTGGAGTTCAATGTAGTGAGACCATATACAACATCTGAGATCTGATATTTCTTTCATTTAAACCTGACAATGAACTGTACAAAATAAGATGAGATAAGAAAGAACTGTCCTGAGAAAACATTTTTCAGCTATAGCATGCTCTGTGCAGCAAGAAAGAATGAATGATAATAAGAAAAAATATAGACCGTAAACAGTAGTGCAACACAATGACAAGAACAAGACATTTAGTGGAGCAAAACAGTGTTGTATGTAAAGATACAGATCAGAGTGCTGTGACGGCAGATCATTAGGGCAAAAATGACTTATGAAAGTGGTTGAATGTTAATGTAATAAAAATAAGTGCAATAAAATAGCAGCAAATTCCATAGTAATGATAATAACATTCAGTCAATTCACAGCTTAAACAGCTGTTGTTGTTGTTGTTTATTACTTGACACTTAAAAAGATCACCTATAGAATGGAGAGCAATTATACTGTATTATGGGCACAGGTAGAATGGATTTATACACACACACGCATATGAA
>JBBJLR010000145.1:9758438-9773990 GCA_037577145.1 Brachypetersius gabonensis
TATCAGACAGGTTTAATTGATTTCATGCCAGGCCCAATAAAAAAAGTGTTCCTTTAATTTTTGTGAGCAGTATATATATATGTATGTAAGTATATGTGTGTATGCTGCATACAAATATATAGAGACTTAAATATGGAGTTACAGCATCCACTCTTCTTGGAAGGCTTTCCACATTCTGGGGTGTTTCTGTGGGAATTTGTGCCCATTCATTCTGTAATCAAGTTCTTGATTCTTACACACCGAACTCATCCAGTCATGAATTTATGGAACGTGCACAGTCATGCTGGAATAGAAAAGACTGTTCCCCAAACTGTGTCTACAAAATTGGAAACAAGATGGCGTTGTCCAACATGTCTTGGGATGAAAAATTACGATTGTCCACTGGAATTACGGGGTCTAGCCCAAGCCCTGTAAAACAACTGTGTCCCAATACTTCTGTTCATCTAGTGTGAGCAGTATAAACTGGGGCTGTGGAAAGGTAAGGCGTTACTATAGTAACAAAGCGGCCAATGAACGGCCAATGGTCTCAGTTCACATGACAGGAGCAGCTGTCACGTGGTTTCACAACTGCGGAAACAAGGCTGTAGAAATTGCTTCTGTATGGAAGATTATTCAGACGAAACTAATATTTTGATATGAAATATCTCTTTTAGATATTACATTTCAGCTGTCCTGCTCCAGCATGTACGCTCCGGGAACAGAGAGTTTGATAAAGCAGGCGAGGTAGGAGGTTCTCTCTAACTGGTGTGCTTGTTTTGAAAGTGAGGGCTGAGGGCACTGCATGGGTTTTATGTTTGTGTATATATATATATATATATGACGAACTACATACTGCATAGCTTTTATTCTATCTATTCTATCCACTTTGCTGGTAATAGCAATGTGAAATAACACAGGAATTATCTTTGCAAATTAAACTTCTGCTTTGATGTTCAAGTGTCTGTGGACAAATCAAGTCAGGTTTATGTATGTAGCACCACCAACCAGGGGGCACTCAGGGAGCAATGTTTGGGGATGGTACCTTGCTCAGGGGTACCTCAGTGGTGTCACTTTAAATCCTGGGATTCAAACCCACATCCTTCTGATCGCAGGATAGAAAATAAAAATAGAAAAAACTACTGGAAGAAATAAAAGAATCCATAGAAACTCAATGAAAGAACAGTGCTATAGAAGTGCAGATATTTGTTCAGTTTGTGCAGTTTGTTCCAGCAGTGAGGAGGATCAGGTCTAGTATTGCACAACATTTCAGTGTCAATACAGAATCAACACTGGAAATTCCTTTTAGTTCAGGTTTAGCCATAATCTGAGACTGGCCCCTATTCTCTGCAATATTTTCTCTCTGGATTGTTGTTTGCTATTTGTCAACAATTCATGTGTCTTTCATCAGTTCTGGGGTTGCAGACTCAAGCACATGAAATCAGTAAATAACAGGACAGATCAAATATTCCTGAAGAATATTTCTAAAGAACATGTGACGTGGTTTGGTTAACAATGAGTACAAGTAACAGCCCAGCTATGCCACTTTGGTGAGGAAATTGAAGGTTTTGTAAGAATCTCAGAATTAATGGCAGCTTCTTGAGGGGAGAAGAATGGTTTATTTTTTCAGTTTTGAGTGCAGCATTTCTGCTTTGATACTGTGGTACCCCTGTTCAATCTGTTCAAGACATTTATGTCTCATGCTTTTCAGAGAAATTCAGGAAGAAGAGCTGCAGAAGTTTTACGGTCGTGTATCTAAACATCTTTTGTCCAGTAAAGACAGTGGAGGAGAGGTTGTTGATTCTCTCCAGAGGCTGCATTTGATTCTTTATGCCACAAAATATACAAGAACGTAAGTTTGATAAATGTGCTTTTGAAATTGTGCTTAATGCATGCCTAAACATTTTGTATATGCATGTCAGCAAGCCTTGGATTTTAGTCCATACCTTGCTGAATGTCTCAAGTGAAGTGAGGAAATTTCACTTTTTTTTCCTCAAATGTATTCTCTATTGCTCTCCATGACTAGGCTCCCACAAGACCTCGTCAAGAAGCTCCAGACCCTGCTCCGCTCTCCGTTATGTCCAGAGCAGTTTCAGATTCTGTCCTCTGCCATCCTAAGGGAGAGTCTGCCCCTCAGTTTGAACAGCTTCTCAGCAGACTTCAGCCAGGACAGCAGAGCACTCAGCTATATAGCCAGTGTAGTGCTCTCTCAGGTACTGTCCCATGGACCACCTTCACACATTTTCTTGATGTTCATGGAGGGGCACACTGTTTAAACTGTGGTTCTCATTACCCAGGCTAGGAGTAAGGAGGATCTGCTTCCTCTCTGTCAGCATTTGTTGAAAAGTCTGGAGTCAAGGCAGCCTGAGACACAAGTTCCCAAACACACGCTTCCCATTCTCTCCAAACTTTTTAGCTGCTCTCCACAGATTCTCAATGAAGGTGAGTTTGTATTGACAGAAGCTCACAGCTTTTGTAATGAGCTTTCATATCTAAATGCAGTATAAATTAATTTATATGCTTATGACTGTGTTTAATTTAGATCAGGTGAATCTAGTCAGTCGGAAAATGGCTGATTGGTTGCGATATGCCAGTGTTCACCAGGGAGCCTCCATGTCCTCTGGGGGGTTTTTCACCAGTCCCAGAACACGTCAGGTAAAGTACAAACACCTGATATCAAATCAAGCGGATCAAGCGAATGGTTCACTTAAAAATCAAATTTGCAATAATTACTGACCTATTGATGTCCGTTTCATAACGGAAAACAGTTCATGTCATATCTTGAAAAAAATGATCACAAGTCCCAAAAGCTGTGCAAACATAAGTCTTTTAAAGTAAATTTACAAACATGAAGCATATTATCATGATTATCTCAACACAAGTGCATCAGTCAGTTTTTGTAGTCAACCTGTTGGAAGTGGGCAGATGTAAAGACCTGAGTGACTTCACAAGAACCAAATAATTATGACCAGGCGACTGATTGGAATTCTCTCCAAAACTGCAAGGGTTGTGGGGTTCTTCTGGCCAGCAGTGGTGGCTACTTACTGACAAATGGGCAACAGTCTGTTGGATGCCTTAGACTCCTCAATTTGAGATGGCATCAAAAGATATCCTTTCAGTGAAATTTTGAATGCTTTTTGTCACACTGCTAACCTTGTTTGGAAATGGTTGAAGGCACAAGACGAAGGCTTTAGGGTGTTGCCCTGGCCTTATATCTTAATGCGTATATTTTAAACTGATTTAGCCAATGTGAGGTTTGCTAGTACAAGATGTCTGATTGGCAGCTCAAACTCATAACTAACAGGACTTAAAGGATCTGTTGCTAATGTCTTAGTGATGGATCGCACAGGCTGTAGGACCAGCAGCATATTTGGCAGGTGGTCACAGAATTTGACTCATCTGTTTATAAAATTTAAAAAAACACTTGAACCATACAGTTTGCTTAGTAAACTGCATGATTTGCCTTGGATTGTCTTCCTGCTAGCCAGCACTAATGACTGAAGTGGACGGGGCAGTGGCCGGTGATTTCTTCACTGTGCTGTGTGTGGGGCAGAGCTACACTGAAGACCAGTGGATGAACATGTACGCCTTTTCCATGATCCGGAAATGGCTGCTCACATATGACACAGAAGGAACCTCTAATGAATCAGGTAAAAAGAGCACAGAGTTGTTTGGTTTAACTGGAAGGTTGATGTATGATTGCACTGGTTTCAGTCATGACGATGCCTGAAATCTGCTAATAGTTTGTTTTCAGTTTCGTAAATTTGTTTGCAGTTCTTGTTACATCATCAATTTCATAGATGTGTTTTTTGACATCATCCCACATTTCACATTTTCAGTGCCTTTTATGGCATGCAAAATAACTGAGGATTGGGTTTTTACTTTTGATAGCTCAGCTAAAAAGAGCGCAGGTCAGTCAAACACCACACCAAGGTAAGCTGCAAGATGCAAGTTTGGTTCAACCGACTTAAAAAAAAAAACCACACAGCCAGAATTTCTTTCCTTCTACTCTTTGTCTGCCCAACCCTTCTTCTGGAGAGTTTAGTTCCAACATGAAACCAATACACCTGATCCAGCTGTGTTTAGGAGCCTCTTGGTGGGCAAGGTGTGTTAAATTGTGGTTTCAGCTAAACACTACTGAGTTATACGTCTCCAGGCGCTGGATTGGCATCCGTATTTTACTCACATTCAGACTTTGTTCATGCTGTGTGATTAACCCATGTTTTTCATCCAATAGACCAATAACCAAGCACCATAATCAATGAATAACTGCACCTTCTCCGGTTCTTTTTAAACCCAGTGGCTTGATTGCAGGGCATGTCAAATTGACTTGTGAATTCTTTACTTCTGTGTCTTGTTAACAAATATGCGTCTCCTTTGTATGTTGTAAAATGCCTTGCTTTGGAGGGTGATTTTTGTTTTTTTCTGTCAATGCAGATGATCGGTCTGAAGTGGACAGCTCTGTGATGTCCATGGTATCAGCTACCTCCTCGTCCAGCCGAATCCTTCCCCCAAAGGAACGGCTCAGAGAGAAAGTCTTTGAGTACTGCCACCGGCTGATCGAGCAGAGTGACCGGAGTGAGTGATTTGTCTGATGTTAAGTCACCAAGTGAGAAATGACCGTGAAACACTCACAGTTCCACAATTCCACAGTCACAGAATGTCCCTAATGTTTCATTTCAGAGGCCATAAAGAGAACAGATGCAGAACTACAGAAAGCGGTAAGTCATACCAAAGTACCTTGTATTTGCTTGTGAACAGAAACCTTTTCCACAGTCTCCTTGTATAAAACAATGATTAGATTTTTTAGCCAAAATGTATCATGAGGCCTAAAGGCAATTCCCTACCAGTCAAAAGCCAGAAATGGCTAAACCTACAAAGCAGTTGTGCCATGTTTTCAAACAGTAGAATCATTTCTTTTTATTTGCATTAAGTTTGTTTTAATTAGGGATAAAAATAGTTTTACAAGGGATAAAAGCATTATGATAATGGAATCCTGGGTTGACATCATAATGTTCTGTGTGGTCGATATACGGTAAGGGCACAGTGAGGGCTCAAACATAAAAAAGCCAAATGTTTTCTCTAAACAGAACCAGTATTTTAGGGTTCCAGATCTTTTTTCCAACCCCAACATAACCTCTTCATTCACTTAGAACAAAATTTAGAAAATGTGATTTCTATTCCTCTTCCTTTATGCTTTCGTTAGGCTATCAGTGTTAACAAACAGACCTGATATTTTGAGCAGCAGACATTTGCCCTACATTAATGTGTTTGTATTTCTGTGTTCACTTTATTAGAGCATTCAGTAGTTAACATTATAAAGGTGCTGTATTTGAAACAGAATTTGTTCTTTGTGTCCCTGTCTAATGTTCTAGCTTTAAGTTACTTTTGTTATCCCCAGTGCTTTTAAATTGAAGCAGATGCAATGTGTAATAGGTTGGTTGGATGAATGATGTTTTCTTTTGTCCAGTGCCTTGTGGAGTCAGTGGCCATAATGGACATTATCTGTAGTGAGGATGCCTCCTATGTGTATCGTGCCTTTCCCTGCATTAAAGCACTGTATGGCAGGCTGAGTGCAGACTTGACTTTTTCCCGAGCTCTGCTGCCCATAGCTCAGTTTTACCTCAACCACAGTGAGTGTCCCGTATCCTGAAGCAGTGCCTTTTCTGAAAATAAGCAAACATCCACAAAAATCTTTATACAACCTGTTTATGGATTTTCTGTAATTGTTAGAATTTGTCTGTGTGTGTTCTGTGTTTAGGTGAGACTGCTGCTGTGGATTCAGAGGCCATTTTCTGCCAGCTCTTTGCCCGTTTCCCAGCAGAGCTTTTCAATGAACCAATGCTGGCTTTCGAATTTGTCCATTTCTGTCTCCATAATGTGAGCTTCCTACAGGAGAAAGTGCCTGTGTACAGACACAGCTTCCCCAACCTGCTCAAGGTAAATGCACCCCTATAAAAACAATTGTTCCAGTTTTTTAACAGTGCTTAGAGTGTTGTGCAATACTTGCCTGCCATTCTGTCCTCCAGTTCTTAGCATGGAACAGCCCAGGTCTGATCTCTGAGTATGTAGAGTTGCTGCCCTCTCTGCTGTCTCCTGAGACAGCGATCGAGCTGTTCCACACTCTGCTGGATCTGCCCTGCCTGGCTGCTGCCCTGGACCTCCAGCACAGGTTGTTCTCTACATCCTTAGATATTCTAAAATATTAATATAATCACATTTCTCAGAGTGAGGAAAAGAACTGTAATGTATTTTTCTCAAACTTTACAATGCAAAAGTTTTTTTTAAATCTGAACTCAAACAGGATGCCTATTGTGTTCATCTAAGCTTAAGTGAAATTTGGTCGCAGATCAGCATGTTACCCAGCTCAAGATCGTGCTGCATGGGACCAGCAGGGCTCTAAGATCACTGCTTCTCTGGATGCCTTCCGTCAGCCGTCTTATAGAGGGCTTTTCCTGTACATCCTTAGACCCGAGGCAGGAACTGGGGATACTATTGACAGGTAAAGCCTGCTAATCTCTGATTAAAAAATCATTAATTGCAGGGCTGTGCAACTGCTAAATAATGCATCTGTGTGCAGGTGCTGATTAAACTGCATTTGTGTTGTTCTAGTAAAATCAATGTAGATGTTTATATATACATATCAGTACTGATGAAAAGCTACAGAGCCATACCAATTATCTTAAGCATGAAATTCTGGTTTTAATGAAAGGTAAAAATTAATTATCCTCATCGTGCAAGATTTCTCTCAGCCTTATGATAAAGAAGGTAAGAGAGGAGCTAGGAGTCACAAAGAGATGCCTTTTAAGAAAAGATGTGCTAGACTTAGTGTCTCATAAACATCAGTAAGGCTTGGGCACCCTCTCCCTGTTGCCAGTTCGCTGGTTGTCCTTCCTTGAACTACAGTTGGTAAGTAGTTACCACTGCATACCAGGAGCAGCACACAAGACTTGCTATTTTGGAGTTGCCTGTTTACAATTACAATGCAGTATTTGTTGAAGTTACTCAGATCCTTGCACATGCCTTTTTTCCTGTTTCCGGCACATCAATTCAAGAGTTAACTTTCTGCTTAATATATCCCACACCTTGACAGGTGCCACTGTAACAAGATGAATGTTCCTCACTTCACCTGTCTGCGGTTTTAATGTGTGTTGGCTTATTAGTGTATTTTCTGTGTTTTTATAAATAAGCTGATAAAAGAAGCTTATTGAATCATGGTGACATGATGCATTGAATGTTTTCATTAAGAACCATAATCTTGTGAAACTGGGAAATTTATACCTGAGATTACTTTCTAATATTCTCTGAAATATTTGGTTTGGTTGGGGGACAGCCTGCTGTGTTGCTTGCTGAGTGCTTTTTGCTGACCTCTATGTGCTCTGTGCTGCTCTATAGGTTGACTACACTTCATGAAGCTCTGGAGGGCATGGTGGAAAGTCCTCGTGTGGTGCGCTGTGCCCAGATTGTCCCTGTACTCCTGCACATCTACTTCACCACAGTTACTCAGGTAACGACTACCACACAGGCCACAAGCTTAAATACTACTAACAAGTTTCCTATGTCCTATTAAAGAATGAGGAAGAATGCTGCATTGTTAGATTGTCATAAAATCAGGAAAGAATAATATGCCATGACATTGCTTTCTATTGAAAACTTGACGTTGCTTTAAAAAAGGGTTCAATGTCCAGTGGACATTGCAAACCCCTACAGTAGTGACCCTGACTAAGTCAGCACAGCATGTTTAACTTGCAAAAAACAAATTACAGTTACTGAATGAAAATGTGTGTGTCAAGTTCATTTGAAAGTAACTGTTTTGTATTAACTTGGATTTATAAAACTAGTCCCAACAGAAAGTATTTGCACTCCTTCACTTCTTCCACATTTTGTTATGTTACAAACTTGAGTTTTTTGAGTACTCAGATAAATGTGAGTATAGTTTTCTTTTACAAAATCTTCACAAAATGGTCCGTAATGGCAAAGTGAAAACTATAAATCTATAAAAATGTAAACATTTAAATTATGGCTATGACACTCAAAATTGAGCTCAGTTGCATCCGATTTCCACTAATCATCCTTTTTACTTCTTGATTGGAGTCCACCTTGATTGGAGTCCAGCTGTGGTAAATTCAGTTGATTGAACATAATTTGAAATGGCACACAGTTGTCTGTATAAGGTCTTCAAGCAATCAATTCAAGGCACTGTAGTCTCCATTTTTTGGAAATGGAAGAAGTATGGAGCCGCCAGGACCCTATATCTGTCTCCATAATCCCTATATCTCAGACCCATAATCCCTATATCTCCATAATCCCTATATCCCTATATGACCGCAGCCAAATATAAAAAGATGCTTCAAGAAAACCTGCTCCATATGGCTGGAACTCAGACTAGGTCAACGATTCACCTTCCAACACGACAATGACAATAACAATGACAACAAGAAAAGCACAGAGTCAAGGTAACAATAGAGTGTCCTTGCGTGGCCCAGCCAGAGTCCAGATTTGAATCCAATACAACATCTCTGGAAAAACCTAAAAATGTCTGTTAACCAGCACTGCCCATCCAATCTGACCGGGATTGAGAGGATCTGCAAGGAAGAAAATCCACAAAAACAGGTGTGCCCAACATGTATAGGTATACCCAAAAATGCCTTGAGAGTGAACACTTATGAAACTCTGGATGAACACACTTTTGGCGATAAAAAAAAAAATTGCACATCTTTCTATAAAGTTGCCTTGACATTATAGGGTACTGTGTGTAGATCTTGCAGGAAAAATGATACACAAATCTATTTTACAATAAGTCTGTAATGTAACAATGTGAAGGTAAGAGGAGTGTGAATGCTTTCTGGTGGCACTGAATATACCTATTGATATGCAGAGTAGGAGTGAGTATTATGGCAAAAATGTCAATACTTTTGCAATATGAGGTTTGATAAGTTGAAACAGATAGAGGGCCACATTTAAAATATTGTCGTGAACTTTTTTCCAGTATTACACAATGTTTAACACTAATTTGTAATTTGTAAGCTTTTTGTAAACATATCACTTGTGTTCTGTAAGACCTGATGTGCTCTGAAAGGTAATTTATCACAATCATGATTTTACCTTCCTATAAGGCAGCATGTTCTTTCTTCCCCTGGATTGTATGTGTGTGCTTAGATGGCTGATGAGAAGCTGATAAACCAGTTGCTGCTGGTCATGTTGGAGAGAAGCAGCCTCCTTTACAGCATTAAAAATTTCGGCACTGAAGTGCAGAGGTTTGTCAACTGATTTCCTAACGCTGTGAATATTTGGCTTGACTTGTAGCTGAATTTCCTTGATAACTATTTTGTCTAATTTGTATTCTGAGTTCTCTTTTGAACTCAGAATTTAAAAAAAAAACTGCAGACTCCTTTTTTTGTAGAGTGTTCAGCACACACCTACAGGTCCTTTGCAAGTTGCACCCTCCACTGATTGTGGATCAGTACAAGGAGCTGCTCGACTTTGCCAGCACCACCACCAGCATCTCTGGTAAAGAGGACTTCTACACACATGCGGTAAGTCATACATGCTTCCCTTTCTGACTGATTCTATATTTAAACATTCTGTATTGTTTTCCTTGAGGTTGTGTGTGTGTGTGTGTGTGTGTGTGTGTGTTTGCAGGTGTGGGTAATAGGAGAATACCTATCTGTGTCTTATGACCCTCGCTGTACTGTGGATCTCATTACATCTTTTTTTGAGGGGCTTGAGGCAGTGCTCTTTGAGATCACACAGGTTCGTCAGTCTGCCAGCCCCCCATGCTACTCGCCACGCCTTCTCACTGTGCTGATGACCGCCCTGGCTAAGCTGGCCTCCCGCAGTCAGGACCTCATCCCTCGGTAAGACTGTTGGCCTCTCTTCAGCATCACACATGTACGTCCCCTGAGACCTGTGCCTTTAAAGTTTGGGGACCTCTAGCTGTTCAAAATGATTTCAGGACAGTTGAGTGTTTTCTTTAGTTTTTGTTTGCTTTGCATTAATTTAAAAAGTAACCTGAATTTTTTTATCATTTGCAGTGGTATCAACACTAAAGAGCTTTTAATGTTCATGATGTGCTTATACAATTTGTACTTGAAAGCTATCAAATTAAGCAAATGTTTGTTGTGTTTCTAGTATTTAGTGATATTACTTTAAATGAATGAATTAAATCCTCTCCGTCTCTCAGGGCGTCGCTCTTGCTGTCAAAGATGCGGTCCTTTGCGCGCAGTGAGCCCACAGCAGCGTGCTTCAGTGAGGAAGACACTGAGGAGATCATTACACGAGCCCATGAGCTGATTAACCTGCTCAAGCTGCCTAACGTGGCACAATTTGTGTTGGCCCCATCGGCACAAGGCGACAGTCCCCGCTGGCACAGGGATACTAACACAGGCCTACCTCAGCGCATGAGAGCCATCAGCAGCCTACTGCACAACCACTCCAACTTCCTGCCTGCATAGAGCCCAGTACAGAGAGCTCGCTGTACCTCAAAAGGAGCTTGACTAAGGGAGTGTGCATAGGAGCCATGCAAATCATGCGCAATGGACACAATTAGAAGCACAATCAAGGTCAGAGTAATTTACTGAGAATCCTGAAGAGCAATCATGAAAACCTCTAATCAAACGTGGATTAAACCTTCCCAATGCAACTTTCTCAACTGCGGTGCAGTTATCTGTTACCAAACAAAGTTGTGCACAGTAAAATGTTTAACGTCCCAGTGTTGTGGTGATGTGATGGACAAAATTGACTTTTCTTTTTGCAGTCTTTTAAAAAAACTTAGAATGTATATTGTAAAAAACAATATAAATAAAAAGATCATGCATACAAAATATAAAACAATGTTTTATTACTTTAAATTACTGAACTTTTAATTACATTTTTAAATTTTTAATTACATTTTTAGGATGTATAGTGTCAGTACAAATAAAAACAAAGCACTTGCATTATTTGAAATGATCTGTTTTTTTATAAATGGCTTATGAGGACTTAACAGAATACATTAGTTTTAGGTGCTCAAGCACTGGAAATGTGCAAAATAAAAGAAATTGTTTCTTTCACTGTTAAGATTTAATGCTTCTTCATGTACTGTATATCTACTCCATAACATGGGATATGTATCACGTTAACATCATAGTGCATAAGACATTTGAAATTCTACACAAGTTGCTTGTGGTTTCAATAAATTAGTCTTTCAATGCACAATTAGAACAACTAACATTATATTTGCAGTGCAAGAAAACTGGAATCACATTCACAAAGGTTTGGCAGAAGTAGTTTTACTACATTTAACTGTAAACTTTGAGCTCTTGGAAAATTTCTATAAAAAATCTATACATACAATAATAAAATCAGTCTTTAAAAACAACTTTGATTTTAAAAATACACATTGCAGGACCTTTTTCACCTATGCAAAGGTAGATACAGTCAAAAGCTACACAGTTATTTTGCAAACTGCAAAGGCATCTTGTGATCAGATGAAACAAAAAGCTTTGTAAATTAATTGTTTAATGACTGCCTGCAACCCATAATGAATACAGTGTATGAGCTCCAATATGAGGATGTGTTGGTCCCCAGGGCCTCAGGCTGTCACCTGGCTGTTTTGATGTGGCCGCTCCCTGTTGCGTACAGGTACCTCCAGATGGCGTAGTAGTGGATGCCGGCCCCTATTGCCACAAAGACATGCCAGATGGCATGAGCGAAAGGGATGAGGCCGTCACTCTTGAAGAAGACCACGCCAAAGCAGTAGAACACTCCACCCATTGACAGTTCCAACACGCCCTCTCTGTTAGGCTGACAGCGTAGAAAAGAACAGAAAGCACCATCTGGTTAGCATGATGTAATTTTCTTAATGCTCAGTGGCTGTTTGCTTTCATTGTTAGTGGAAATGTATGACTAGTCCTTTCACACTGATATAAATAAAATCTTCACCTTTGTTTATTTTGTTATATACGATTGATTACATGGAGGTACTGTATGCACCATGTAACCAAAAGGTTAACAGCTGCTTAGTCATGTAAACAGAATGGTACACTATTCTTCACAGATCTTACCATTGACAGAAGGACAAAGGCAGGTACAGCTCCCATGACAGTGTAACACAGCAGATCCAGTATCTTGTTCCTAAAAGATGAAACATGTTGCATCTCTCCTGAAGCTGCTGCAAAGGTTTCTAAGCACAGCCATGGCTAATTTGTCAGATAAACCAAAGAGAACAGATTTTAAAAGGATTCTAAAAACAGTCACCCTCACAGGCTATTATGGCTTGGTTTGAGGGAGAATGGAATAGGAGGTTATACCCTCATTAAAACTGCCACCCCGTGCCGTGCCCTGTTCCACTATTATTATTTTAATATTTTAACACTATTGTTGTTCTAATTTTAGCCTTAGCTTAAAAACCTTTACATATTCTAAGTGTAATCATAACATAACAAGAGATACCTTTTCAGAAAAGGTAAAACACCAAAGTAAACAGCTACAATTTGTCCTCTGTCTGTATTTAATAAGTTAGCAGTATAAAAAGTACATGGGTCACAACAAGAAACTAGGTGTAAAAGGTATGATAGGTTGTCCATCTGTCAAGCTTTAAGCAAAGCAAATCATTAGTCACTCATGAGTGTTACTAACGGAATGGTTTGGCATTTCCTCCAGATGTAGTCGGGCCTCCAAAGCATGTCTGGAGTTCAGGTTTGGCTTTTCCTCTTTAGAACTGAAGCTGCTGAGGAGGTTACTTTGCTAACAGACACTACATGTCAATAGTCGCCAAAAGAGTTTCCATGATTACATGCCAAAAATTTCTCATTACCTGCTCAAACCACATCCAGCTTTTTATTAAGGTGGCACAGAGTTGTAGATGTTACATAAAATATGCATAATATGACAGTGATACAGAAAATATAAGCAAAACTTTACCACACTTTATGGAAAGGACTGATCTTGGACAATGTACCTGTGCGTACTTACATCACAAAAACTGAGTACTCCTATTCCTGAGGTGGTCTGTTAGAACAGACCATGTTTTCTAAAACAGACTGACCGTAGCGTTTAGTTCCTTCTTAGAGCTCACAGTAAGTCATACTGTGTCCTAAACCACACACACAACTCTATGTCACCTTAATGAATGGACTGAATGGATGCAGTCTGAGAGTTTTGGTGCAGTAATTATGTAAACAATTTGGATATGTATTGATGACTACATCTGTGGATAACTGCCCAACTTCTTTAAGAGAGAAATGAGGCAGATGCAAATGCAGTCTGTATCACTGATGAGAACAACATACTTTTCATGGAAAAAGAAAACATAAGCAGATCCTACGCAGGCCATGATCCACACCAGCCAGCGCATGTGGGCTGCCCAGGGGCCCAGCTCCCTCAGGTTCAACCTGCATACAACACATGCATCAGTTACAACCTGACAACAAACATCTCCATGACCGTTAGAGGACATGCAGAATGTATTTCATTTTACCTTTACAGTGAGCAATGGACCTGTGGAACTTAATGGTATATTGTGACCACTGAGGTGCTTATACTTCCCATACTCACCAGGGGGCATAAGAGGCAGCAATGAAGAAATAAATCACCATTCGGTCACACATGTGGAAGCGCTGCTCAACTCTCCTGCCAAAGGAAAAGCACAAAGGGAGGATTTCAGTTATGGCCTTTCTGGCAGAAGTGCCGCTGTACTGATGAAAAGATCTAAATCAATTGGTCCAAACCACAGCCACAGGCTGAACAGTAGTATAAACCACACAACATTTAAAAAGCCTTTAGCTGTCTCTAAAACATTGCAACCTACAAAGTGTAAACCAGACCAGGACTGACTATTCTGGATTTCTGTGTGTTTCTCTTGGCAAGCCGACAATCCAAACAAACGGGTGCATGGCACAGCAGAAGGTTATTTTCACTCATGACAGACAGATCTGATCTGCACAAGGAATACAATTGAGGAGCCCAACAAGAACTGTCAGGCCTATGAGTCAGTCAATCTGCATCGTAAATGGAGAGTCAAAGGAAACGTCTCGGCTGGTTGCACTGATAGAGCCTGACAAGTAAAGTCTTGCAAACTTCCCACGGCTTTCGCAGGAAACGTGCCTCTCCATAACTAACTCACTGAGAGAACTGTAATATCAAAGAATGTGGTGAAGAGAGTTATGGAGGTGGCACAGTGCACCCACAGGCCTAAACAAAACAGTGCTGCTCTGAGTCTCAGAGAACACATCAACAACTTTTCCACTTCAATCCCGCTGCCTGCCTTCTGTGGGCGTTCAGATGAAGGCTGTAAACCACATAATGGATGAGTAAGTATGTAAATTGTGATGAGTCATTTTTAAGGAACCCAAGTTTGAAAATATGTTGCAGGAATGTATAATAACCAACAAACTCAATTAACTTAAGTTGACATGAACATCCAAATGCAGAATTTCAGCAATATCCTATTTTATAACAACTTTAACATAAAGGACAATGGTCCTCAACAAGCGGACTGAACTGAGCACTTTAAATGTCAAAATATTAGACTCCCATTTTTATAGCACTGCAGCAGAACTGCTTGTTGGTAAAAAAATAAATAGTCAAAGTTGAACCCCGAGTTTTCTAAGACTGCACCCCCTGTTGCTGGCTAGTTACAGTGCTTAATATCAAAAAGTAAGCGATTTTTACATTTTTATTTCCATTTCTATTTACTGTGTAATAAAGCGACAACAGGCCTTAAAAAAGCTGACATCAAAAATAGTAAGTGAAAGGAGAAGTGTGAATTCTCCCAACCACAGTTTAAAACTGAAGTTTCTAACGCTGATTCTGTGGAAAATGTCAAAAGTGGAAATGTGAAGCACCACTGTCAGACCAAACACAGTGCCTTCAAATGGACCTAGTCACATACAAATAAAGTAGATCAAAGGTCACTAGAGTGCTCATCAGTTCCCTGACAGAGAAAAATTATACTAGAATAGCTGAAATATGCTTATTGATTCTTTTTACTAAAAACATTTTCCTTTCGTTTTATTCAAACAATAGCCAGTGGGCCTGCAATCTTAGATGCCCATTACTTCATAAACACATGTTTAAAATAGAACACTTTCACAAAGTATTTTGGTAGCCTGGAATTCTCCTGTACTGAATATCCCATTTAGTTTTTTGTTTTGTGACCTTTGTAAGGAAGAAATATTATTATTTTATATAACTGGACCTTTGCAAATTTAAGTTGAAGTAAAAAATACAGTTGAAACAAACAAACAAAAACGTATTATTACACCAGGCAATAAAAATGAGTTTCATTACATTTTGTAGTGTTTCTTATACAATCTCGGCACGCTGATTATATTATATTATTATATTATTTTTTTTCATGTAGCTTCAAGGGTTTAGTTAGAAACGTAATTTTTAGAAAAAACTAAACTTTGTGGCTCGGCTCACACGGTCTTTTGTTATACTTATAACTTTTTGCATATTAATGTTGTTTGTTTGTTGCACATATACAGTCGTGGCCAAAAGTTTTGAGAATTACATGAATATGGGAAATTGGAAAAGTTGCTGCTGAAGTTTTTATAATAGCAATTTGCATAAACTCCAGAATATTATGAAGAG
>JBBJLR010000145.1:9775411-9789432 GCA_037577145.1 Brachypetersius gabonensis
ACACACACACACACACACACACACACACACACACACACACACACACACACACACACACACACACACACACACTTCAACCTAGGAAAAGCTTATTAGTTAGCTGATTTGTTGGATCAGGTGCGTTAAGAGAATAGAATATGCAGAACATTGAGGGCCTCCATGATCATGGTTGGGAAGCACTGTTTTCCTTGCTCTAACACATCTAGTTCAAAAATGGTTAAATAAATAGTTCATATTTTACCCATAACGTCTATTAAATCTATCAAATGATTCTCTCTCAGGTCTTTTTCTCTACTGATAAATTCATGAAAAGGATGCTCTTACTCTGTAGTTATCTGCCCCCACGCGTTGCAAGATTATACCACAAATCTCATTTGTAAACCAAACATACTAAGCCAATGCCAAACTAAACAAGGGTAACGTGCCAAATACTCTGGGAGCTGTGTGCCCTGACCTTTTGCAGTGGTGAACATCACACACAACTCAACAAAAACAATCAGAAGCACAGATTTTGGGCCTGCAGCAGAAATTAGGAGGGCAAAGACAAAAAGGTGGTAACTCTGTTATAGTAACTCTTTTTCCAGACATTATTAGATGAAGAAGAACCAGAGCTGCAGCTGAGGCGGTGCCACTGGTGCACAGGTGGTGTAGGAGTGATTATTGACCTGCAGGGGCATATCCCCTGGAGTCTCATCTAATGTGTCATGCTAATTCCCTCTGAATCATTGATTTAATGTCTCATTAGAATTACATGAGTGGCCTGCATACTGAGGAAGACTGTGGTGCTTTGTTTTGCCATAAGCCTACAGCCATTCAGATATTTGTAATTACAGGTAAATGAAATTGAAATACCGTATATGTTTTATTATAGAACAAAGATCTATAATAAACTGTAATATGTCATGCCATGTACACGAGCAAGCCCCCATATGAAGCTGATGCAGAACATTATTCGATTCCAAGTCACATTGCATACAGTTTTTTTTATTGCACAAGAATTTTTCTGTGACTGCAGACCTAATCCTGCCTGGAATCCATGCTTTTCCCCATGCTGTTCATCATGCTCTTTCACGCCCCTCAAATCCAGCCGCTGATGTATTGAGCAGTGATGTCATAGTCGCCATGCCAACCAGAGGCTTGGGGATTTTCTTTGTGTTTTATGCCAAAACGCCCCTTTTATCAGCATGATTGAATTACTATGCTTGGGTTGAGTTTGTGACATGAGGTTGGCAAGACCAGAATAGGATCACATAAATATCATTTAATGACAGCCATTGAGTCATTTTTTGTATAAACTGCAACACTGAATTTCTGGTGGTCACAGCTCCGGTCAGAAATATTTTGTCTGTGATGCAATCTAATCAACAACTAATCTGTTTCTTTTTCACACAAAAGCAGGATTATGTAAAGACCCACTGCATATCTGGGGCTGTTATGAAACATGCTTTCATAACACTTGTCAGTCACTTCTTACCTACATCAGTCGTTACATTAAAACCACTTGTTTAACATTGTGTACGTCTCCCCTGTGCTGCCAAAATAGCAGCGATCTGTCGAAGCATGGGCTCCACAAGACCTCTGAAGGTGAGCTGTGGTATTTATCACAGAGACATTAGCAGCAGATCCTTTATATCCATAAGGACCCTCCATCGCTCAGATTAGTTTGTCCAGCACATCGACTGGATTGAAATCTGGGGAATTTGGAGGCCAAGTCAAAGAAACAAAGTAACATTCATCCACATGAATGCTAGGACCCAAGCATTCCCAGCTGAGCATTCCCAGAGCATCACATTGCCTTAACTGGCTTGGCTTCTTCCCGTAGTGCCTCTTGGTGCCATTGCCCCTGGGAAGTTGCACACATGTAACCAGCTGTCCATAAGGTTTATAAAAAGACTACACTAACCAGATGAGGCCACCATTTCCATTGCCCCATGGCCCAGCTCTGGTGCTCACATGTCTACTATACACCCTTTTTGTGGTGGAAATGCGGCAACATGGTTACTCTGACTGGTCTGTGGCCACATAGCTTCATACACAGGAAGCTGCAATGCATTATGTGTTCTGTTAGGTTTCTATCATGGTTAGCGCTGACTTTTCAGCGATTTGTGCCTCAGTAGCTCTTCTGTGGGACTGAACCAGATGGGATCAATGAGCTACGACTCTCCTTAATACCTGTCGTGTCTAGACATGACAATTTGGTCCTTCTTGCTCAGATCCTTACACAGATCCTTACACATCCTTTTCATGCTTCCAACATGTTAACGTCACAAACTGACAAGTCACTTGTGGCCTAATTCTTCCCACCTCTTGAGAGGTGCCACTCTAACAAGATAATAAATGTTATTTCACTTCACCAATCAGTGGTTATGGTTATAAATGATTGGTGTGTGTCTAAATTATAGCCCAGGAAAGGGCATCACTACCCAGAAACATCTGGACCTTGAGGGGGTGTAATAAAAAATGCAGAGCTGATCCAGGTGTGTGGTGTGAAGTGAATGTGAATAATTGAATCATGCTAACTGAATAAACCTGGGAGAGGAATTTCTCATGCAGAAAGTTGAAGAGCTTAATTATACTCACTTTTGCATTCCTGTATTCACACCATCAGCTTGCGATGGATATTCTTTTCTGAGTGAAAGTTCTGCCTTTTTCATGTATCAACACAGACAAACTGTAAATAACAGGAATTTGGCAAGGGTTTGTAACCACTGTTTGGTCTTTGTTTAGAGAGACATCTACACATAGTGTGTAATTAACTGGTTGCAATTCTTCCTAACGTTCCTAAGCTAAAGTCATACAAACTGCAAAACATCGAGTCAGGTCAAATAGGTTTATTGACATAATAACCACACATACAGTCCACAGTGAAATGAAACTGTGTGCCTCCAGGACCATGGTGCAACACAAGAACAGAAACCAAACACCACAAGACCACAAGGGCAGGCAGGACAAAATACACAGAGCGCATAAAGAAAGAGAGAGCAAGAAAATCATACACGCAGTAGAACACCAGGACAAGACAACATTTAGTGCATCTACGTGTTCCCATTTCACTGAATGGCTGAATCTGGGATGTTTGAGTCACATTTGTGTAGTCATGTAATCTAAGGGAATGGTCAGTTTGTTGTAGTGGCAGGAGAAATTAGAGAGAAGTATAAAGGGTAATATAAGGGCCAGTCTCTCGGGGTTAATAAGACTTGTCTCTACTGCTTTCTCTTACGCTGCCTGTGACAATGTTCCATCCAGCTGTGTCTTCCTGCCTGGTCCTCACAATAAGCCCAAGACTGTATGACTTAATGTAATATTTTTCAAACTTCAGCTCTGTCTGACAAATATAAAGGTAAACAGTAGTGTGTGGGATGCAGCGTATCAGAAAAAGGCTTTTTTTCTGATATGATGGGCACATTTACCGCCACACGAAGAAGCACCTGTGTGCTAATGTGTATATATACAGATTTATCTACATATTCATCCCTTTTGAATTTTATTGTGCACAATATAAATAGTTTGGACTTACATCAACTGTAAAATATGGTTCTTATTAAAACTAGAGTTCTGACTTCCATTCCCTAATTACAGGGGGCAGGTCTCCCTTGAGCAACTTGGTGTTAAAGGTCATTTAAAATGCATAAATCCATTTTCCAACCTAAATGAACATCTGCCATTTCTTGTGGTCCATTCATTCATGAATCAGGAAACGATGTAACTAACATGTATGTACACACCTGAAATGAAAAACTGTAGTTCTACTGGTGTTCGATTCCACGCCCAGGCAAACATGCTCTCGTATACCAGTAGGAGCTCTTGAGCATGACACCTTTGTCTACACTGGTCTACACTGACTGACAAAAGCATCTAATTTAAATAAAGTTTCAAAGTATTTGTAATGCACAGATGAATGTACCGATGCAGTAGACTGTCACAAAATCCAGGTACAAATGCTGTTGATGGGCTAGTGTCCTCAATAGGGAAGTTTGTTAGTACTTTACTTTAGTGAACCATAATCCATTGCAGTTATATTTTTATGCTGCACTGAAGTAAGGTACAGGGTACACATATGTATTCAGGGAATGTAGTTTATCTGTAAATATCACTTAAGGTATGCATTTCGACCTTAACAACTATGCTGTGTACATTTACATTGTTTGTACCTTTGAGGGCTAAAATGTATAGGATGATGGCAGCATCAACTATATGCAGAAATGTGCTTGTGACAGTATGAACAGCCTCAGTACTAACTGGTGATACAGAATAATCTAGGGTTTGTGTCTAACTGTGCCTCCATAGACAATTAACAGAGCTGCCCTGGGGTCTCAGCCAAAGGTTTCCTTTCAAGAATAGGCCAAGTTACCTAACCACACTCTGCAACCCCTGGTCCTACTCACAGGAATTCTAAGTATCTCAGAGCGTAGTTGATCTTCTCTGTTATTTGTGAAAGCACCTGCACTTGCACTTGTGTAATAAATGTGTCACATATTCTTATATGAGTTTTTTTTTATCTTTCACAGCTACCAGTTTTTTTGCACATGCTGAACAAATGTGTTAAACTGTTGTTAGTAATGTTTTGCATTTTTAAAAGTTACGATCAGTTAGAAATGTGGTCTATGCCACAGTAAGGTTGCTGAAGTTACATAAAGTGGGAAATGCCCCTTTTCCTGGGCCTCCAGCTGAAACATTCCCACTGTCACATCCTGTTCCCTTACTGAACCCAGCCCTCGAAGGCCCAGCTAGATTTGGTAATTAGTTTAATCAGACATGATGAGGACCAGGCCATCCTGATCAGCATGAGCCAGACACTGTGTACTAAACTGGGCACAATGGCAACTTCAGCGTTTGCAGCTCACTAATGAGCAACAATACCACACACATTCAGCCATTGTTCACAAATAAGGTGAAGAGACTTCACTGGGAAGTCGACCCCGACTGTTACTTTGACATAACTGGCTTTTCAGATAAGATCTTTGTATCGACCCGCTGTATGATAAGGAAGGGAAAGGGTCTATCATGACAAAAATAAAGCTTTGTTTGTCTTGAAGTAAATAGTAGCCTATCCTGTCAACATCCTCTACAGAGCCAGGGATCTCGAACAAATTCAGCCCCCCCCCACCACCAGACAGATTTTTCGGTCTTCCATGTTCAAGGTTACTTTATTGTTATCAGCAGCTGTGTACAACACTCAGCAACATACACCATTCAACAGTGTGTGAATTACGACAGACAGTAGACAACAGACAAACAATAAATAGACGAGTGTTAACGCTACGTAAACCTTCCAGAGTGAAGAGAAGTATGATTATTTCACAGGAGGCAATTAGCAGCATTGAGCAAGGTGTGGGGAATGAAAAATACTATAAATAGACAATACAGCAGTGTAACAGTAATGTAAATGGGATGTGAATCTGAGACAGAGTAAATCAATCAATTCAATCAAACACAGGCTATTTACAGTGACATAATACAGTCCCATGCTTTTGCCTTTAAGAGTAACAGAATATTGCCTGCATAAACGGGATTTCAGAATATTAGAGAAAGGTCCTCTCAACAACATGCACATGTACTGACAGAAGACAGCTGCAAATATGACATATGCACGTGAGCTACCTGAAAAATGACCAATCTTTCTCTGATTTAGTCCTTTAGAAATATAGTTCCTGGAGTCTTCACATGTTTCACTGAGTGACTTTTCTATGAGATATTTGTTGGGGAGGGGTTTCCCTCTTTCTGGAAACAAGCAATAAACCTGTCGTCGGGATGTTATAATTAAAGAATAAGTGGTCAGGATGTGTGGACATGGCTCGGTGTGTTTGTACGATCGTTCACAGACATAATAATCACAAGAAAAAACAGAGACTAGTGCAGAGTGAGTAAAAGTGATGCAAACTTCACTCATGATACTTTACAGACCGTTACACAGTTACACGCTCTTTTGACTGAAAGGCGCAGAAAAGAAGCAGAAGAAAATGCGTTACCTTCCATATTTGGTCTTTTTAAAATCCATGCTGTGTGTGTTTGATCATATTAGCTCTCTGTCGAGTGTGTTGCGGCTGGAAAAAGGAGACTGAGCACCGGATATTCACCCCGTCCGTGCAGGGAGTATTTCTTTGGTCTCAAAATGCTCAGAAGCCCCTGAAAACGGCTGTAAAGAAACTCCAGTGCCCTGCAGCGATATCACCCACTCCATTTCGAGAAAGACCCCTCTTCATAGATAAGGCTGTCTCCTCCCCTCCCCTCCTGATCAGCCCCAGGTCAAACACAGAAGTCCTGCCAGCAAACATGATCTCCATCACCAGCAGACACACGGGGGACCCGGGAGAACTCATAGCAAACTGCACCGAGCGAATAGTCCCAGAGCCTCTTGTCCGCGTGATTTTATTCGTTTTACCTTGTTTATTTACTTCCTCACCTTTATCTGTTTTTTTATTGCACGTTGTCATATCACACTTTGCTTATGGTTTTAACGCGAAGGGGTCCGTTCGGTGGTCTTATCGGTACACTGCAAACACTGAGCGTGAACAGTGATTGTATTGGGTGATTGGGGTTAGGCCCATGAGTTAAAGAGGTTGGAACATTTTGGGGCTTTTTGGAAGTTTGTTCACCTACACATATGATTCCACAGATCATTTTTAAATCTAGATTAACGTAACAGTGTGTGTTAACAGTTCACCTAGTGAAAGTACAACCGTGGCGCCCCCTGTTGGTCAAAGGGAAACAGACCTAAAAGTAATATTATCATTATATTATAGCAGGGGTCACCAACGTGCTGCCCCCAAGGATCACATGAGTTACTCGCGAACTCGTTCCAAAATAGCACCAGTGAGCAGCGTCTAACATTTTATTTTCTCCTATTGCTATTCTTTCTTAATCACATTTGAGTTTATGTAGATTTGAAAATGACTATCTGAAAAAAAGCATTTAAAGCATGTTTATTGTATGTGAAGTTTAGATAATGTTAGGTAAACTCTGTATCAGACTGGTAGCCCTTCGCATGGCCCAGTACCTGTGAAGTAGCTCTCATTTTCAAAAAGGTTGGTGACCCGCATATTATAGCATATTATAGGCAGTGTTATAAATGACACCTTGAAGTCTTATCATGAACTTTGACACCAAGACATTAGCAGCAGATCCCGTAACTCTTGTAAGTAAGTAAGTAGGCTGTCATCCTTGTTGGGTATCTTCTCCCACCCCATGCAGGAGACTGACAGCACTGAGCAGCTCCTTCAGTGGCAGGCTGCTGCACCCACAATGTGGGAAGGACAGATTCCTCATGTCTTTCTTTCCAGCTGCAGTTGACCACACACACCTCACACACAAACAAACACACACATCCAATATATCATGGACTGATAGGTGCTAGTTTTTCTCTTGAGTGCATTTTTTGATACATATTTTTTTGGGGTGAAATATTATTACTGGCTGAAATGTGCAGTTTATAAATGTTTTTTTTTCTTTGTTTTTATTATTTTCTACATTGTAGATTAATATTGAAAACAAACAAAATGAAGACTTAAAAAAACCCAGAATATGTTTTGTAATAGGGTAATGATGGACTGCTGTTTCTTTTTACTTGGTTAAGTGGTTCTTGCCATAATGTGGAGTAGTCGAAAAGGATTACTAACTGTGTACCAACCCTACTATCACAACTGATGAGCCCAAGCACATTAAGAAATTCCACTAATGAACTTTTGACGAAGAACACTTTTTAATAAAACACCGTTCCAGGTTGATTCCTCATGAATCTGATTGAAAAAATGCCAAGAGTGTGCGAAGCTGTCATCAGAGCAATAGGAGATGTTTTCAATTTCAATCTACAATGTAGCCGACAATAAAAACAAAGGAAGTCGTCCAAACTTTTGACTGGTACTGTGTACCCAGTGTGTACATACATGTGCACAGTTTTTATTCTATTGTTTTTATCTTTGCACTGTCCACTTTTTGCTGTCACAATGCATTTCCTACTTGTGGGACTAATAAAGGTTTATCCTATCTAATCTTAAGTTGGACCCTCCATGGGCTTGATTAGTATGTTCAGCAAATCCCACAGATGGTTGACTGGATTAAGAATTTGGAGGCCAAATCAATCTTGAGCTTGTTATTACGTTTCTCAACCCATTCCTACCCAGTGTGGCACTGTGTATTATCGTGCTGAAAGAGGTCACTGTCACTGGGGAATACTGTCCCCAAAGAGTGTTCTTGGTCTGTAACAATGTTTAGACAGGTGGTCTGTGTTTATTATGTACATAGGTGGGATGGGACAACGTTTTTCCAAGAACCATGGTGCAGAATAGAACATTCAACAAAGTACAAGTTACGACAGAAACAACACAATAAGCAGACAATATAAAAATGTAACAGCATAGTGTCAATAGGATGTAAACATTACAGAGTGACTAATATTGTACCATTAGTGTGACAGGTGGAGAGTATGGTAAGTATGAGAAGCATGACAGGCAGCTAGCAGCATCAAACCACACTGACTGAGTGTTAATCATAAGTTTATCAAATAACAGGACATGAGTATAAAGAGACGTAGAGCACTGGAATGACACTTGGTTAAGCAGGGACTAGACTTTTATGTTCATTAAGAGTTATGATGGCTTGAGGTATAAAAACTGTTTTTCCAGAGCCTGGGCAGAAGCTACAATACCTTATAGTAGAAGAGATAAGAGTCCATGTAAATTGATTAATTTCTAAATCCTTATTACAACTGTAATCAAAACCCAGTTTTAAGAAGATTGTCAGTCATATTAAAGTTTTATTAACACTACACATTATCAGCACTGAATATCAGGTACAACAGACATATTTTCAGAACCACAGGGTTAAAAGAGGCCAAATAGGTGGTCTTCCGGTCCCTCCCAGTAATAAAGCCCGTGTCTGTCAACAGTATGAGTCTGGTGGAACATGATACAATTGAGCTTATCACAATCCTGAGATGCAAATGTTGTCAACGGCTCAATGAACAGTAGTAGAGGGTGGAACCCTGACAAGGCTTTACAGAGTGTGTAAAGAAGTTGTTCCCACGCTGATCTGAGGTTTTAGTTTTAAACGTAGTCATATGTATGATGAAGACTGATCTTAGATCAGTGTTGCTATTCTGAAATGACTGATAATACCCTGGGCCAGTACAGACCTTCCAGGAACTCCTGGAGGGATCCTGGGTCAGATTCCTCTCCAGTTTACTATGACATTTCTGACAGGAACAGATCCTAAATCTCTACTCTTGTTCTGAGAAGATTAGATGTCTGATAGATACACTGTATAGACATAATTTGGGACACACCAATTTTTATGCTTCAACATACCAATACATTTTGGGCAATGCCATGTCTCCACCTTCTTTGGAGAAGAACCTTCTATTCCAGCGCGATTGTGCCCCAGTGCATAAAGCAAGCTCCATAAAGGCATGGTTGAATGAGGTCGGTAAACTTGACTGACTGGCCCTCACAGATTCCTGACCTCAACCAAATCACCTTTAGGATGAACTGGGACGGAGATCGCGAGCCAGGCCTTCTCGTCTAACACCAGTGCCTGACCTCATAAATGTTCTACAGAATGAATGGGCACAATAACAGAAACTCCAAAATGTTCTGGAAAGCCTTCCAAGAAGTGGAAATTGTTATGGCTGAAAAGGGGGGACCAACACCATATTAAAGTCTATGTATTTAAACGCAGTGTCATTAAAGTCTCTGCTGGTTTAATGGTCAGACGTCCCGATACTTTTGTTCATGTAGTGTGTACGTGTATCTTTGTCTTTAAATCAGATGCATGTTGGCGTGACTGCGCATGTGCGATAGCAGGGAGAGCCACTGAGAAAAACAACAACATTCATTGGGAGAGGGAGAAGGGAGGAACTTGAGGTCTGTGTGGAGTGATTAGGGATTTTGGAGCTATCGACAGAAAGCTACCCGTGTTTACGGCCATTTCAATTTCCATTTAACTCGTAGATGGTGCCGTGCTCATGAACCTGGCCAGTCAGAGCGGAGAGGCCGGCTGCAGCCAGCTCCTCTTCGCCAACTTTAACCAGGATAACACGTAAGAGAGAACGGGGGGACCTTTTTGGGGGTCGGGGAAGAGGGGCCTTTTCGTTCAGCCCACTGTCAGTGGAGCTGCAGTCAGCTAAATCTAGTTGACATTTTATTGTGTAAATGATGTCAGTTAGCAACGCCAAGTCCTACAATTTAACGTGTCCAATAGGCATTTCTTAACTTTAAATTTTACTCAAAACTCGTGTGATAAAACACTCTGCACTGCTCGGTTGGGCAACTCTAAAAAGTTGGCTGATGGCTACCTAGTTAGCTCGTGTTAGCAATCAACTGAACTGGCACTGCCTCAGCAGTAAACAAAGGCCTGTTTCTCTCTTTTTGGCCTGTCTTTGTCTATTTACGTTTCACTAACTACAAAAATGAACTAATTGAGCAAAATGCTATTATTTCCATATAGCCAGCCTGCTTAATACACGTAGCTGTCATCTCAGCTACTAGGTTAGCCACATGTCAGCTAACTGCTAAAATTGAATCAGCTTAAAATGTATGTTTACGGACTTGATAACGTGTCCGGCTGGACCTTATTTAAAAACAGTAATTAGTAGCTAAGTCAGCCGTATTCTAATTTAACAACTTCCAAACTTTAAAACCAGCAGTCAGGTCTAAACTGTTTGGCAGTTTGTGGTTAGCCGTTAGCCTGCCAGCTGCAAGTAGCTCCCTAAGTCAACAAGGTAACCTAATTATAAAAATAGCCCTGTTACATGTTGTTTCAGATTGTCAAAAATCACCTCAAAATAATTTATCACGGAGTATTGTTCCCTAGTTCAAACTTCATAATGTTGGTGTTTACAAAATCCCCATATGAAACGCATCACTGGCCAAAGCTGTTTTACTATTTTTTGAATCTCTGGTGGGATTTTGTCTCAATAATTTAATCTCCCATCTGTCTAGGTCCTTAGCTGTTGGTACTAAATCTGGATACAAGTTTTTCTCGTTGTCATCAGTGGACAAATTGGAACAGATTTATGAATGTAGTAAGTATCTCTTTTGCTGTTTTTGGTAGGGAAACGTAGGTGGCATTGCTCTTGGCAAAAATGCAGTTACTACAGCTGTTGGGTATATAACTTGACAGGGGTTATTGAAGTATTAACAGTAATCGTTTGTCATTTTTGATGATCCTTACAATCATGCCAGTGCTTTCTTTATCAAAACATTTACAGGACAAGTTGGGATTCCTGTATTGGTCAGAAGTGAACAGTTTGGTTGTGTAGTGTCTTCAAAAATAAACTGCTATCTATCTTAATCTTAATTTGCTTTAAACCTGTCTCTGTCTTATCTCCTGCACACAGCTGTCATGCATATTCCTATTTTTTCCACCCAGACAGTGGATTTGCCTTTAGGAAACATTTAGCTAAATTGTGCTTGTCTTGTTTGTTCCCCATAGCCGACACAGAAGATGTGTGCATTGTGGAAAGACTCTTCTCCAGTAGCCTTGTTGCTATTGTTAGCCTTAAGGCACCTAGGAAGCTCAAAGTGTGTCACTTCAAGAAAGGAACAGAGATATGTAACTACAGCTACTCAAACACTATACTGGCTGTAAAACTGAACAGACAGGTAAATGCAGATGCTCTGTATGTTTTCTGTAAATCCATAAAAATCTGAATTTTTGGTCAAGTATATTAACAGACCTCTTGAATTTGGTTCCAGTTGTTTCAGATTATTACCACAAGTAATATGTAGACAATGTACATATTATTTATATACAATATGTAGTACACCGTATAATTAGTGCACAATTTAAAATGCAGAAAATACATGTGTGGTAGAGTTTGTACAGTGTGTTATTAGAGAAGCAGTGTGTAGTAACTATCTAGAGAAACAAGAGAAGCTATGGTATAACAGATGATACTACTGGTCAGCTATTTATGAGTCTGATGGTACGAGGAAAGAAACTTCTCCTGTGTGGCTTTCAGACTGGTACCCTTTCAGACAATTTTTAGTTTCAATTCAGTTTTTCTGTAAACGGCCAGAAGTAGTGCAAGAACCACAGAATACTGTTGGGCAGTTTTCAGTTCAACACTTTTTAAAATATGCTAAATTGGATTAAAGTTGTATATTCTAGATAATAAAAACATAACTTCTACAAGCAAGAGGATAATCTGTTGCTAAACGTGTTTTAGAAAACAAAAAAAGCTAAAATGAAAAGCTTTAATTTATTATTTTCATTTTCTTTGTCCAGAGATTGATAGTATGTCTGGAAGAATCACTGTACATCCACAACATCAGGGATATGAAAGTACTACATACCATTAGAGAAACTCCGCCGAATCCATCGGGTATGTAAATTAAAGATGCACAATTGAATTTTCAGCCAGTAGATGGTGCAATCGCTTCAGCTCTGAGTGTTTTGCATTTTCAAAAGTACTGGTAACAGCACGGCAAGAGGCCATTTTCTGGCCAGTGAAAATGCTGGTGTTGGTGTTGTATTGTCATTTTACATGTAGGTACATGCAGGGACTCTTAAGCACTTTCTCTCTTGAAGGGCAAATAGATTGTTGGGCAGCTTTGAGTATTGTATTTCCTGTCTGCCTTCTCACATTTACTCAGCCATGGCAAGTTCTTGTTTCAGAAGTGAACAATAAAATTCTCTCTATGTGGACACAGATGCTTTCTAACAGTCTTTGTAACAGATGAAAACAGGATACTGAGTTAATCCTGATAGGTTTTTAAAAGTTTAATTGTTTTTTTTTTTAAATCAATTTTAGGATTATGTGCTCTGTCAATCAGCAATGACAACTGCTATTTGGCATATCCAGGAAGTGCAACAATAGGGGAAGTGCAAGTCTTTGACACTGTTAACTTGGTAAGATTCAATAAAAGTGTTAACTATGATTTGTAGAACCCACAAATGCTAAATAACACCAAGATGTTGATACTTCTCACTTGCAGAGGGCTGCTAATATGATTCCTGCTCACGACAGCCCACTGGCAGCAGTGGCATTTGATGCTAGTGGTACAAAACTTGCCACAGCTTCAGAGAAGGTACTGTATTTTGGCATTTTTCCTGGAGCAAGCATTAAGTAGTGAGGTTATAAATATATTTTTCACGTATACATTTATTTTGGACATTTTAGTTTTATATTTTATATAAGTTGTCTTTTTGTGGTGTTGTCTAGGGCACCGTTATCCGTGTGTTCTCCATTCCAGAGGGCCAGAAACTCTTTGAGTTTAGGAGGGGAGTGAAGAGGTGTATACCACTGCAAAAAGATCTGTCTTTTAGATTCTGAAATTTAATAAAGGTGCCTAAGTGAATAATGTTCAAGGCTGAGGTGTAAAATCATTACAATTTTCCTTTTTTTGCCAGATGTGTGAGTATCTGCTCCTTGGCCTTCAGTATGGACGGGCTTTATCTGTCTGCCTCTAGTAACACTGAAACAGTTCATATCTTTAAGCTGGAGACACAGAGAGAAAAGTAAGTTTTAAAACTTTCACTGAAATATAATTTGCTGACTTTAATAGTGCAATTTGTAAATTAGTTTTTTTTTCCCTGTAATTTCTTAATCCTCTATGGCATGCATTTTTATTTAAAGAGGAAAAAAATACTTTACCCTAGGTTTTGGGAACTTGGGGCTCCTTGATAATATATCAATCATAAAATATGTCCCACCCAAGCCCCCTTACCAGATTTTGGTTTGTTGTCTCAGGGCAACAAGATGCTACGGGGGTACTAAATTGCCAAGGTATTTTATATGGAATGAGGAACAAACAAGCAATAAAAACATTAGTTTTATTGCAACAACAACAAACAATTGAACAAGTTATATTTCAACAAACATCAGTTACAATTATTTTATCAATCAGTGGGTAAGAGATTAGCTGCACAGTGTTTGTGTTCATATATAAACACACACATACACGTATGTATGTATGTATGTATATATGTATGTACAGTGAGTCTCGAAATTATTCATACCCCAGGCAAATTTTCACTTAAAGTTGATTTTATTCAACCAGCAAGTCATATTTAGAGGGGAAATG
>JBBJLR010000145.1:9796965-9807005 GCA_037577145.1 Brachypetersius gabonensis
AGAGAGAGAGAGAGAGAGAGAGAGAGAGAGAGAGAGAGAGAGAGAGAGAGAGAGAGAGAGAGAGAGAGAGTGTATATCACAGTAACAGACTGTCACACTAGATGTAATTTTAAAATAATGAGCTCATCTGCCTCTCAAGCTAATTAAACTTGTGGCAGACGAGGCCCACTATCCACCCTCAGTCCACTGGCTGATAATGCAGGACCACCTGAGCAGCTCACCAGTCATTCTCCTGCTCAAAGTAACAGACAGAAATGAGGCGAGATCCACTGCCAACTGCAAACTTGTTTTCTTTGGGCGACCACTTGACGCAGCGCGCAGCTCGATTAATCCTGAGGATGACCAGTGTGGGCTTCCAAGCATCCCCCTTTAGGGTCCACACATAGGCATTGCGGTCGGTGCCACAGGTGACAATGCGGTTGCTCTCTGGAGCCCAGTCAATACCTGCAAGGTGGAGGAAGAGTGAAGTTAAGACTGTAGCACTTGGACTTACCATTGTAAGGTTAATGGTTGGAGACCATGACAACATTACTCACCAGTCACCTGCCCATTGTGCTCCTTTAGCACATGAGTCTTGGTCCAGCTATTTCCGTCCTTTTTGTAGATATGGACATCATGGTTGTTGGGACACAGTGCAATTTCTAACCAAAAAATCCCCAAAACAAAACAAAACAAAACAAAAACCCCAAAATGATTACGAAACACATTAATTTGCCTGGGAATATGCTTAAAGGAATAGCTTTGGAAGTCCAGTTACATTATGTCATTGCATAATTACATAGTTATTGCACAGGCATTGTATTATATTACATGTAAAGTGATACAAATTGCAAAACACTAAGGGTAAAAATATAAAGGTTCATAAAGAAAAACAAATGAAACTAAATCTTCAGCATCAACATAGGCCACAAGTAACAATCTTATATCTCATTGTGCAACCTGCGTATCTATATTATAAAGCACTTGCTGGACTTGTTTATGTGGTTTCTGAAACTGCAGGCAATAAAATGTCTATAGAAAGGCATTACAGCCAATACAGCAGGAGCTGCATCTTAAAGTTAGATTTTTTTTTAATCAACCGGAGCTAAAGTTTGGCAAACACTGGACGTCAAACATGTATTTTCTAGTCAACTGTGAAATGTTTAATTTCATTAAAACACAGACCAACATACTTAACTTCCAAGCCACAGTCAGCAGTAGTAGAGGAATGAGAACATTTGTATATCAACAAAGGAAAAGAAAGGGGATGGAAGCAAGTTGTCCTTTTCAGATTATTACATAAAGCTCTGACTGGAACTGCCATCTGTTACTGGCATTAACACGTTTTAGCTCTAACTGCATTATTTAACATTGTTCTCAGTTAAATGGGATTTAGGAAGTTTCTAATATGTGAGGAAATACACCATACATTTGATACAAAAAAAGTGTTTGTGGAGCTGAACAACTAAAAGATCTGACACCATCCAGTGAAGAATAATGATAACTGATATAATTGCTTAATACTTTGGGGACTTAGTGTACATCTTCTATACAAGACATATTAATTTTACTATTATTATTATTACTGTTGAGGTCAGTTGTGTTAGCACTTTAATGATTTTTTTAAATTATACTATGATTATTAATATTACACTGCCGTTGGTACATTACATTATCTATTTTCAGTGTTTTCTCGTTTGAACTGTATAAATAAAAAGTTCACCAAAAAAGGAAGGCAAAACAAGAGATGAGCTTGGACATTCTCTTCCAGCAGATCTTTCTATATTACTTATTCTTAATACATTTATTATTGTTGTTTACTTTATTATTCTTTTTATCATTATTTCTTGTGCACTTTTGCTACTCTTATGTATTTTCAGTGTTTGTACATTCCAGTATTAACTGCTTCCTAAATAAACATGCTATTCACACAAGTCTGATTGAGTCAGAGCTTGTCCAAACTGCCTCAGCAGATGTGCTCCATCATTTATGGTCAGCATGTGTGAGCTCAGAAGCTTTTTTGTTGCTTTCACAGAGCTCATTTGCTGCTCGGGGCTCGCGGTCTGCTTAAGACGTCCCACATCAGCAACAGGGCACCATTCATGGTAAAACAGGAAAGTGGGGGGTGGGGATTAATCATTACTGCTTTTCTCATCACTGCAGGAGGGGGGAAATGAGCAGGGTGGCGACACAGAAAGACACCTCTCTGCGCTTTTTCTTCCATTTAGGCTCAGATTCTGCTCTTAAAACAAAAGGCTAACTGTTTCCGACCTGATTTTTCTGCTTTTGATGTTTTCTTCTCCAGCTCTTTTTATCCCTCCATGCTGCTTAATTCTAACTGTGCTGAGATGATTAAAAGCACAGGGAGGGGACCTAAAAAAACTGAAGTTTGAAAGTAGCGTGTGTGTCAGTGCAGATCAAGCACCGTGGATTGTGGTTTTTGTAGGATGGTGAACTCAGCAGAAAGGTGGATTAAAACAACAGCCAGCTCTCAGGGCTCCAAGGGCGGTGGGTTCACTTGTAAGCTCACAGCACACGTTCAGGACGGCAAAGTACCATCTATGAGGTGTTTTTTCACATAGAGCTGAAACAAGCCCTAAACATTTTACTGTATTCTATGTTTGGGTGTAAAGTGATGCTCTTAAATTGTGCACATTGCAGATTTTTTTTATCTCCATTCTAAACCCTATGAACTGATACACAATGAGGAACCATGACAAATATGGCCCAAAGTGTTCTTAACCTCGTGATGGAGAGAGAGGAAAAAACACACCTTCAACAAAAGCGTCCTTGTTCACATTGTGCCAAAAGGAAAGACAGTTTAACTTTGATCTGTTTGGAGCTTCTACACTTCAAAGTTTTCCAGTGAATATCAAGGTTCAGGAGTACATAAATCAGAGAAGCATAATGAAAAGCCAGATGCCTCCCCCTGCTGAGAGTCCAGAGGAAATACCTGGGGTTACCTGGCCCAGGACCACATGTTTCAGCAGTCACACTTCTGAATCATTGTAACTTCCAAATGCTGGTTGTCCTGCACATGTAAAACTACAGACCCAGTCGTGTGCACCGTATATAACAAAACCGCTATAGTTGAGGTTTTTTCTCTAAATATTTTTCCCTACATTTTTATTCCCAGACAGGGACATTATTCAGAACAGTGAGACAGATCTGCAGCTGAACAGCTAAACTTACGGGTTCGATCCTTGTTCCAAGCATGGCAGCTGATGGGTTCTAGCAGAAAGCTGTGGTAAACCATGGTTAATGTCTCTGCAAATCAGATGCATGAGGAGATTAGGAATTACAGTGACTCCTTACACAAGTTGATACCCCTAAAATCCTGCAACGTTGTAACCAGCTGCATCAACTTCCCTGCCCGGGCTTCTTCGCTTCCGCAAGAGAAAGAGAAGTTTTAGAACTTCCTCATCCAGTGTTCAATATGCATATTACTGCATTCCTTCCTGTCTGGATCGAATGTAGTTTCTGTCTAAAGTTTCCCGCTGGCTTCTGGAGCCATAAACTTCCTTTCTCTTTATGCAGCAAATTAAAACCAGACCAGAAAGGAATGTGACATGAGGTCAGACACACTAGTGACAACTGCACAAGAAAAACACATGAAGCACCTCGTCATCAGACTTTCCATTTACAGATCACTCCCAGTTGTACCTCTTTTCACCAGTGGACCTCGATGTGCAAATGAACAATCTGTGAAAACCCTTCAAGAAAGGAAATTTGCAACTACAACAGCGTAAGGTTCTATTTATAGTGGGGAATCACTGTTTCGACATTCTTAGGCATAGGTGTAACGTGTTGCCACATGTGAGCAGAGCTTCACAACAGTAAAAGTCATACTAGAACCCTCCCCGCAGCTCGAAACTTCTACGCCTTGTACAAACAAAAATCTGTTATCTTACTCACCCTGGAAATGGTTAAACAAAACGTCCCTGAGGTGTAGGATAGGAAGATGTGAAATAGAAGCCTGAGTTCGTGGACTCTGAGCAGTCAACACAAACGCTGGCTTGGCTCTCAATGAACTGAACTATTTCCTTAGACCTTTATATACATAAAAAAATGTTCTTCCCCCTTCCTGTTTGACACACATAACCACTTCCTCATGTGGGCGGCTGTCTGCTAGAGAGGCCAGCCTTCTGTTCAACTCCCTTCAACATCCTGCTCAGAGCCGTGTATAACATAAGGTCCTCTCATAACCCTTCATCAGTGTCTGCTGCCTGTAAACACAGCGAACGTTCATGTGAGCAAAACTTCCTTGGGACAACTTGCTGAATGCGAATGTTTGGCACCATTAACTCAAACAGCACATATGCAAGCTGTGCATGTTAAGACATGGGGGAATATTTTGGTGATGTTTGTTCTCTCAGCACTATTAAGTAAATACATGCACTGAATCACACAATGACACATGTGACTACATTCGAAAATCTTGTGTAGTATACTTCATTTATTTCTAGCAGACCATTTACATAAAATTCTCCTTTAATTTAACGCCTCTCTGATACCCCTGAAGGACCAGAACACCAAGATCAAATGTGAGACTGCTGGAGCACCAGCTTTGGCATAGAATTACAAAAAAACAAAAACAAAACAAAAAAAACAAAAACAAACCCCCAAAATTAAAAAAAAAAAAGAATAAAAATAAAACAAAAGAAAAAGACCCAAACCCTTTTTCCATTAGTGTGTTTTTTTTCCGTTTTTAAGTGTCACATCAGCTCACACCACTGTTCAGTGCTTTTTTTTCAGTTAAAAACCTTTAGAAGTGTTATCAGAAATCTCCTTGTTAGTCTTCAAGCTGCAGTGCTTGCGCTGTGTCATGCTAGTTCAGAGTGAGTTCTTTTACATGATCCGTAGGCCTTGAATAGAGGACTCTAAAGTCTGTGGAGACAAAAAATAATAATAATAATAATAATAATAATAATGAGACCACAAGCTCAGATCAAGTTTTGTATGCAAGACTGTGTTATACACTAAACATACAAAATAATGAGCACAAAAAATAAGAAGGGGAGAAACTAAAGGCAAAATAAGCAAAATTACAAACCTTAAAGTCCCATATGGTCATAGCGCCATCAATACCTGTAGTGCAGAATTTGCGACAATCTCTTTTGTCTCCTTCATATATAGACACTTGGCTGCAGAAGAGAAAAACAAGTTTGTGATCATTTACACATTTTTCTAATATTTTTATCCACTATATCTCTATTCTATAAGTCCATTGACCTTATTCTTTGCACATTCTTTGGCAGTTTCCCCAGGTCACATAACACCTGCAGCCAGTGCCTTAACCAGATACCATTAAGGACCAAGAGAAGAGCCTGAGACTCACGTGATGCTGTTCTGGTGGAGGGTTTCCAGAGTGCTATTGCGGTCCTCAGTGGTGGCTCTCTTGTCCATGTTGCGGAAGCGCTCCATGGCAGAGATGTTGCGCTGAATGCTCTGCTTTGGAATGTCCAACTTGGATATGAAGGTCAAGGTTCCACCATCATCAAAACTGAACAGCATTGGGCAGCAGTCATGACCCTTCAGAGGAACAACAGTACAAGTAAAGCCATGAGACACAGAATCTTTACAGAATCATGGTGGTCAAAGACAGATTCATATAACACAACGTAACCTGCACTTACCGCTGCCACAATATTGTTCTCAGAAACAAAGGTGACGCTCAGAAGAGCAAGGAATTCTGTCTTCAGTTGGCTTGGCCTGTAAAAAGAAAAAGAAAGTCAAGCCAAGGTATGATAAAACATCTGACAAAGGACATTTTGATTCAAATTTCAGTAAGCAAGTTGCACTAGATCCTCACGTTGAGCTTTTTGTGGGGTCCACCACGGTCACAGTGCTGTCATGGCTGACCCAAGCCAGTCTGTTCCCACTGGCTGAGAAACAGACACTGTGGACCCATCCTCCACTGCCTGCCCCACCAAACTCTGCCATCACCTGACCAAACGGCATCTTGGACCCCCATGGAGTTGGAGCTGGCTTCTCATCCACCTCCTTGATATATGCAGAAAATACCCTTGGAAAGAGAGATGCACCACACGAGTCAGAATAAGTTTATAAATGAGGAGCCTGGAGCACAAACCTACATGTTACTGCTGTGTTACAATTTAATACTCAGTCCACAAACATACATAAACCCATTAACAGGTTGTTCAAGTGCGCTCTCACACAATTAAAATCATTAAAATGCTGAAATGGCTTTTGTTATAACAAATTTGTACATGTTAGTTTCAAACTTTTCAGAAAGTGATTTCTGATTAAACCTTACCAAAAACCAAACCAAAATGTAAATGAAAAATATTTCATCTGTTATACATAGTTTATTATAGTGGAAATAGCAGAAAATGTATGACGGTTCCTGGTGAAAGACACACAAGCACCTTACCTGCATTTGAAGTCACATGACCCAGCTGCCAGAAGTACATTGTTTGGATGCCAGTCAAGACTGAGAACAGTGGAGCGAATAGGCTTCTTGATGTGTTTGCTCACCCACCTTAAAGATAAGGAAAACAATACTTAGGCAGAAAGCTACTACAGTGTGACCACTATAAAATGTTGGTTTCAAAGGTTTGCTAAAAGCGAGAGCAACTAGCCATATAAAGTTGTTACTGTATTGGATTTACCAGTCATTTTCAGACTCAAAGTAGCAAACAGATATGAGACGGGCTCCACTGCCCACTGCAAACTTGTTCTCCAGTGGAGACCACTTCACAAACGTGGCAGCGCGGTTGATCCTGAGGATGACAAGAGTGGGCTTCCACACACCGTCCTTCTGGCTCCACACGTACGCATTACGATCCGCCCCGCAGGTTACAATCCGATCGCTTTTGGGAGCCCAGTCAATGCCTTAAAATATTGGTGTAATGTTTATGACACAATGTAAAACTTATCTGAGCTATGTTCCCAAATGTGACGGTACAATCAATTAATAACCATAACAAGTAATCAGAGGAGGGCTTACCTGTGATGTGTCCATTGTGTTCTTTTAATTCATGGGCTTTCACCCACTGATTTCCACTTTTCTTGTATATATGAACCTCATGGTTGTTTGGACTGATAGCAATTTCTGGGGAAGACAAGCATCGCTCAAAGTGTAAATACCATAAAATATATGTTTTAACCCCTTACAACTCAATGATGAAAGAACTGGGTTACTTACGGGTCCTGTCTCGGTTCCATGCATGGCATGTGATGGGTTCCAAGAGAAACTGGTGGAGTGACATTTTCTTTATTCAGTTTTTTTGCAGGCCTGAATGGAAAACATATTGAATGTTTACAGGTCCAAGAAGAACTGCCAGTTATTTCATCACAAGACTTTCCTGCCGCACTAAAATAATGAAAACTGTATTTTAGTAGCTTACCAAGGCATTTATCACAACCAAAACAAGCTGCAGCGATTATAAACTAGTACTATATTACCCTCAGTTTAGTCGTCGCCATAAACTGTGCAATACATTTATTCACAGCCAATGTCGCTTCAAAATCTCCAAAAGACTCATCTGTTCAGAGAGCATCTCCTCTCTTAGTGCATTACTTCTACATAAAGGTTTAACACGTAATACTCTCTTCTGGTTCCCACGCTGCCCTGAAACTTGAATGTGTTCTCATATTGTTAGTTGCTTTGGATAAAAGCGTCTGCCAAATGACAGCAATGTAATGTCCACACAACACTTAAGATCTAATCTCTAACAAGCTGAAAATTTAGCTAAGGTCGAAAAACACAACGCTTCTCACTTAACCGGCAGAACAAGAACTTCAATGACCACTTCTCGGTTTCAGGGCGTGGATCTATATCTGCTCCTGGTGCTGTAGCCAGCTAGCCAGTGGGCTAAGCTAACAGTCAGTGCCAGTGTAAATTCAGTGGAGGGCTAATACTGAGCTAATGCTAAGTGGGAAAACTAGCTGTAGCTAACTTCCAAGGAAAACAGGGGCGATTGTCTTAGAAAATAAAAAAGACGACATTTAAAGTTACCGCAAGGATCACTGCAATACATAAAAAAGATCATAATTAGGTAATGCTCGAAATGAGCCAGTTTATTGGAGCTAATTTCATTGTAAAAAAGGCCGCTCTCGACATGCCGGCTCACTGCTCTCTCTCCCTCTCCCTCTCTTTCCAGGCCTCCACAGCCATAACCACACAGCACACCTGGATAGTTGTTATCGTGAAATATCCACAAGCGCCTCGTCGCTGCTTCGCCTCGTAAGACGGACTTGAATTCGCGGACTCTGGACAGTCGACACGAATCCACTCCGGCTGCTCCTGCTCGCGGCCTCTCCGGGAAATGGCAACGGCACTCCGGACAGACGCGCCTCACTGCGCATGCGTACGCACAGCAACACCGGGGCTGAGCGAAAAGGAGGGAAAAGGTACACTACTTGGACAAAAGTATTGAGACGCCTAACCATTCCGCCAACAGAGACTTTAATAACACTGCATTGTAACACATAGCCTTTAACATAAAGCCCCCCACCCCCTTTGCAGCTATCCACAAAATTCTGGAGTGTCTCTGTGGGAATTTGTGCCCATTCACATTCTGTAGAGCATTTATGAGGTCAGGCACTGATGATGGACGAGAAGGCCTGGCTCGCAATCTCCGTTCCAGTTCATCCTAAAGGTGCTGGGTGAGGTCAGGGCTCGGCCCATGTCAAGTTAAAGTGAAGAACTGACATTGCCCTTCAGCAAGGAGCCAATCAGCACGAGGTATGTTCCAAAACATTTGTTCACGTAGTGGGAACCCGTTTTAACCGTTAATTAACATATTTTACACACCAACAATTCCTTATAAACAAGTCAAATGTTTCTAGTAGTAGAAAAAATGACATGTAACAAATCAAATTTTAACATCCAGCTATCGCATTTAGTGCATTTTCGGACCTTGTCTGCATTTTGATTTTCAAAAGGCGTCACAGTTTGACCAATAATCCAGTTGTGGGTTATGACACGAGTTTGTTCAAAATTCACATTTTAACCAACCACTCACGGTTTCTTACTGTATAGGTTTGCGTATTGCTGACATCACGGTGTGGATCTCAGTGCATCATTTGGGAGTCCGCTGTCCCACTTCTTATTTTGGTGTTCTTATTTTTGGTGATCCTTGTATCTGCCCTTAAAGTGACCTTCAGAAAACACCATAACAGTGTGCAAACCTTTACCTAAAATTCTGTGAGGAGACAGTTATGAGAGCTGTCTGTACACCATGGCAGATGGTAAAAGATGTGTTCATTAATTCACCTTGTCACTAATCTGCATTATATTTTGAGATAACTAAGTCGACATTTTTAGATAAGTAAGACTAAATTTTGAGATACTAAGTCATTATTTTGAGATAAAATGGGCTTCCATAAAAAAAAATGGTCTTTCATAAATATGCCCCCAAATATTGTCCCAAAACACTTTCATTTCATTTTTAACTCAGCTTAATATATTGCTCTTAAAAAATGTGAAGCTAAACCCATATACATGCTGTACAGTGTACATGGAACTGCTTCCTGCCGCAGTTTATTCATGCCAGCGTGTTTTCTTCGGTATGCTTTGTCGTTTTCTTTGGTATAAACAGGGTAAATAAAGAAAAACATTATTTTTTACAGTAATAAAAATATAGTAAAATGTGCGCATAATCAGCAGACTGATGACAAGGATTTACAGTTCATCAGGCAGCGCCTCTTCTTCGAGTCGTATTGTGGTGACCGGCAGTTAATGCAGACTCTAGACAGTGAATTTATGGTAATATTTCAGTTACAAAATTAGTAAATTATATATTTTCTTAATAATTTAGCACAAAAATCCATGGCTGTGAATTTGTAGGGATTTCCACGAGCAAAGCTCTAAGAAAAAATTCACGTATGACTGAAGGGGTTTACTGTGCAGAAATAAGATGCAGTAGCAATGGCGATGAAGTTTTTAGTTTTCTCTTTAAAATGCTGTTCAACTCACAGTCTGGGTTCAAGGACTTTGCTTCAGTTAAATGGTACAAATATACAGTGGAGGAAATAAGTATTTGACCCCTCGTGGATTTTGTAAGTTTGTCCAATGACAAAGAAATGAAAAGTCT
>JBBJLR010000145.1:9816027-9836328 GCA_037577145.1 Brachypetersius gabonensis
CCTGTTTCACAGTAGGTATACATCCGCGCTAAAATATCAAGGTGAAAGTCATCATAGCTTGCGTAGTATAGACCCAGTTCCCAACCCATCTTTGTGAAAAGATTAACGGCGATATTTTTTTCATCACCCGATAAGAGTCTAATATTAACGCAGCATGTTAACGCCGATAACGGCCCACCACTAAGTTTTACTCATGGTAAAAAGAGGTCTGAGGTGGCTTGGAACCTTCTCCAGGTCGATAGTTAGATCCTCCACTTCCCCCTGAAGCCTTTGCTTGACTTTCTCCAGGCTGGCTGCGCGAGCCTGGGCTGCTTCTGCAGCTTCTTCTGCCTCCTGGAGCCGGACAGTCAGCTTGCGCCTGTGGAGGAAGACTTTTTTTTTTATATCAATACTGACAGCAAACTCAGTAGAATCAGAGGTTGGGTTCTGTGTTATCTAAGTGATGCATAAAACATTGATCAGCTTACTTGGTCTCCTCCAGCTCCTCTGTTTTATGGATGGCGTCGGTTTCATACTTTGTCCTCCAGGTGGTCACCTCGGAGTTGAGCTTGGAGATGAGGCGCTGCATTTCCACCTTGCCCTCCTGCTCCTCCTCCAGCTGTTCCTTCATCAGGTCAAGGTCATGTTGAGCATTGGCCAGCCCGATGACAGCTGCACTTCGAGCCTGAATCGGGATAAAGCTAGTTTTATTTTATTCACACATGCTCTAATCTGTTTTTTATCTAAGTTGTTCTTGACTTAACATTAGATAATTATAGCTGGGCACTCTTCACCTTTGACTCTTCGTCCACCTGTCGTTTCAGCTCATCATTTTGGGTGGTCAGTGACGCCTTGATCCGTGTGATCTGGTTGAGCTTACTTTGTGCCTCCCCAAGTTCACGGCTGAGATCACTGTTCTCAGCTGAGGGAAGATTATTGAAATATTTCTGGCATATGATTTTCTCATAACATTAATATGCTAGTAATCTTCGCTTCAGGCAGGGAAGAACTGTCTGTACCTGACAAATGGATTTTGATGGTGTTGAGCTCGGTCTGGGACCTCTCCATCTCTGTCAGCCTGGAATTGGCCTCGACCAAGCTGTCCTCTAACTTACGGATATGGACCTCAGCGTTGAGCTGTGTGTTCAGAATAGTTATTCAAGCTCTTAAATTACAGTGCATTGCTGTTCAGTGCTGTGATAAGCAGCAAATGCTGTGCCACGTTAAAATAATTATTGCAGGGCTAAGTACTGAGCAATTATTGCATGGGTAATGTATTGCTGGTGATTATCTCTCACCTTGGATTTCTGCACTGACTCCACAGTGGCATTCAGGTCATCAATCTCTGCCTTCATGACCTGCTTGTCTTTCTCGAGCTTGATGCGAACTCTCTGCAGATTCTCTACTTGCTCAGCCAACTCAGCCATGGCATCTGAGTGTTTCTTCCTCAAGGCTGAGGCTGTGGCCTCGGACTGAAGAGCCGCCTCCTCCAGTTCTCTACGGAGCTTCAGAAGCTCAGTTTCACGTTTCTTGTTTTGCTCAATCTGCTCGTATGGATACATGAAGGATTTGGTCCAAAATGCTACTTTCATTAATCATTATTTTCCTAATATATTGTTGGGAGTGGGATTTATGCATAGAAGAAACGTCAAAGTTATAAAATGATGCCACTTTTAAATGGGAAATAAAACGTGATTCTTTTCAGCTGTCAATTCTTTTCAACAACTAACTAATCTATAATTGTTACAAATGCATATCTGAAATGAAACTACTCATGTATGAAAGATTTTTGAAAGGTTTATGGAATGTTTATGAATGACAAGATACTGTTAGTGTACAAGATACGATATTTCTTATCTTGTAAGTCACTGTGGACCAAATTTATTTGTTTATCTGTTTGTTTGTTCGTTTGTTTGAAGAAAAATAGTGGGACCCTGCATAGAACTAGTGAAATTTATACCAGAGCCATAATTCTGCTCAGTGTTTTTCTGCACATTCTTCTGGGGAAAGAATTTATTTGTTCAGGTGAGCAAAGTTGGTGCAGCGTGTGAAGGTGTGACATGTATAGATGCAATTTCAATTATGCCAGCTTGCCTGTGCAACCGTGGCACCCCCTGCTTCCTCCAGTCTGTCTCCGAGGTCCTCTAGATCACGGGACAGATCCACTCGCTGCTTTTCCACCTTAGAAAAGAAGACACAGTTAAACTAATGATTAGGAAGCCTAGCGGATGGAAATGCACTGGAGTGAAATAAACAGAGTCATATACCTTCGCTCTTATTGCTCTCTCTGCCTCCAGTTCCTCCTCAAGCTCCTCAATGCGGGCCTGGGTGACAGAAAAATATGTCGGCTGAATTGCAAGGAAATAGCAGTCATTTATTTTCTTGCCATAATGTTTTTTTATTAGAAACAGAAGACAGCAGAAATGAGGGCAAAAGCTTATCAGAAAGAAAACCTGGTGTTCTTTGAGCTTCCTGTGCAGAGTGGAGCTGAGAGATTGCTCATCCTCCAGCTTTGCATTCAAATGGTTAATTTCCATATCCCTCCTGAAATTACAGCAATATCATTAAAACATTTCATGTTCTTCAGACAACTAGTGATGGCGTAGATTACATTTTGCGTAATCTGTTTTGTTCGTACTTTCTGACAACTTCCTCCAGATCAATTTTGGCTCTCTCCATATCATTAAGATTATCGATTGTCATCTTCAAGTCAGCCTCTGCTTTGCGTCTGGCTTTCTCCACCTCTCCTCGTATTTTCTTCTCCTGTTCCCAGCTGTCTTCCAACTAAACAGACAGTAATTGAATTGTTACAAGGCTCAAATCTTTGTGTCTGGGTTGTTTGAGTCCCAGAACTCACCTCATGCACTTGAGTGGTGAGCTTGGTGTTGGTTTTGGTGAGGTGATTTACTTTATCTTCCTCTGCTTGAAGGTCATCCAGAGTTTTCTGAAGATGGAAGCATACATTGGTATGACTTAATATGGCATGGTTTGTGGAATATGGGGGGAAAACATGTGGCAGGTCCTAACCTGTTGCAGTTCTTCCAGAACCTTCTTTTCTTTTTGGAACTTGGTAATGGTATCATCCCTCTGACCAAGCTCTATTGTCAAAGAACGGACTTTGGTGTCCAGCCCCTGCATGCCACAAGTGGTACTCATTAAAGTGCTTCTTTTTAAATCACATATTTGATTGCTTTTATTTCTCTAGGTGTATCTGTTACATCTGTTTTACACAGATTTCCAGGAGTGCCAGATTTCCAGGACACCCTCGCTTTTCACCTGTTTTTCCTTCTCTGACTTTGCCAGAGTAGATTCCAAGCCCTCAAGGTCTCTCTTCAGATCCATCAGCTCTCCCTCCAGCTTGCGTTTCTGAGCACTCAGTGCTGTTGCAGCACCCTCCTCCTCCTCCAGCCTTTCTTTCATATCCTGGATCTGCTCCTCCATATGCATCTTCTGTTTCATCAACTGGTTACAGCGTTCCTCAGCATCTGCTATGGTGTCTTGTTCCTATTAGTGGGGGAAAAACAAATCATTTCCAGTTGAATTCTCTCTCTACTCATTTTTTAATATCATGATAACTTCATACACCCATCTTAGACTTACAGCTACAAGGGCTAAGGCCAAATCACTCTTTTCTTTGGAAAGAGTGACTAGTTTTTCATCAAGCTCTTTGAGCTTCTCAGTCATTTCTGCTGCTTTTTCAAGCGCAACCCGTAATTCTTCCTCCTTGGCTTTTAACTCATCCTCCTGGCGAGCGACGTGGAGCAAAGGCTTAACCTAAAGAGAACAAAAATAAACAATTGAAGGTAGGTGAAAAAGTAAAAAAATAGGTAAAGCGGTCAAAGGTCTTGGTCTTGATAGCTTATATTGACCTTTGTGTAGAGTTTCCACCACCCCCAGTACCGGAGCTGAAGGAACTTCCTCACATTTCGCTGCATGGCAATGAGAGCAATTCTGAAAAAAACAAACAGACTAGGTGAGGCATAAAACACTGTGTCATGGGAAAGCATTTTATTAATCAAAGAACTTAAATAATATATATAATATATATATGTATATATGAAACACTGTTTCATAAAGTTTCATAAAGTACCATTCACTATTGCCTACATATAGTGCATATGTCTGTTCTGAATTTACTCTTTTTGTGATGTCACAACCACCAACCCATTCACAAATAACAGCTTATTCAACCTACAACAGGTTACCCCTGCCCGTTTATACTTAAGCTATAAGGGGTGTTTCAGCTTAGACTACTTTTTGAATGAAGTATAATCTGGGGGGAGCAACAGGTCATTTATATATATCTGTCTTGAAGGCACAGTACTTAAGGTACAGTAAAATAAAACAGCCTGTTTAACAGAGAGGATAAAGAGAGGTTGATCTTTTTGGTGCATAAACCACATAAACATTGTAAGACAAAGGTAAAATATGTTCCCTCTAAAGCAAAATAGGAAATGTTGTGAATGCTGACTGACCTTCTGTCAAGCATCTTCTTAAACTCAATTCTCATAAGCGTTCCTCTCAGACGGGCCTGGAGCATGGTCATGATCTTAGCCAGTCGCTCATCCCGCATGTCTTCAAGCTTGGCTAGCACTCCAGCACGGAAGAACACCTGCAATATTTATATTATACGTAACATACTTTATGACTGTTCTGCAGTCAGGGATATGGTCCAACATTATGTTACTATCATCATACTTTGGTGTGTCCGATCTTGTACTCCATATTGTCCAGCTCAATAGATTCTAAAATCAACTCTGAAGCTTTTTTGTTGTCCACAAATCCCTTAGGGATGACATTTGGGTTCAGGATGTGATACCTGTTAAAAATGAAATACAACAGAGTTGATCTTTTTTAGTTTAAACCCTCCGGTGGAATTAAACAGAAGCACACAAAAACTTTGGAAGAAGAAGAGGAAGGGAGTAGAGCGTTGCATGAGTGATATTTGAATCAAATCAAATAATAATGTAAACCTCTAGTACATAATCTAATATTTTCTATTATGAAATAATCTAGCATGTTTGTCATATCTAATTATAATGATATGTAGTTTTTACCTCTTTAAAACATTTAACTGACAATACTCTGACAATATCTACAACTAAAGACTGACGTTTGCAGCATAAATCTGAAAATTACAATTAAATAACAACTACATAGTTTTGGAGTAATTTTATGGAACATGAATAATGCTCTTATTTTTATGAACTTTTTTATAGAACCATTCTGTGTAGGGTTCTGTTAATGCAAACGAATCCTATAGAGCCAGTGCCCATAATTTTAAAAATCAATTCAGTGTAATTAGTCACAGTTGCATAAGAGGCTGTGTGAGAGAGGAATACCTCTGCTTAAACTCAGGGTACTGTAATCTATTGGGAAAGCCTTTTCTGCAAATGCGGATTCCCTCCAGGACACCGTTGCAGGCCAGCTGGTGCAGGATTAATTTTGCGTCACAAACACCTGGTCAAACACACTGGATTACATAAGCACTCTAAAGCACAGGGATGATACCTTGATGCATGTATTACACATCTCCATTAGATGAGATAAGAGGAGCCGTAATGTTCTACAGTATTTGATCATTTTACCAGATTGCTTGAATTCGTTGGGAACAATGCAGCGCACAAAGTGGGGTGCCGTGCTTCGCAGGGTACTCATCAGTTTGTTCAGCTGCTCCTAATCAGCAAGAGTAAACCAGAGAAAGAGACAGAAGAGTGAATTTTGTTTTATAATGGTTTGCCCCTATCATGTTGATCAATGTAAATTCTAGTACCCTGTAGAATGCAGATACAGTCTGGAAGGAAGAGCCCTTTTTCTGTTTCTTGGATCCCGCAGCAGCTTCATCTTCTTTGAAGAGCTGAGCAAGTAGAGACATGGAGGACTTCTGGTACAGGCCTACCACTGTTTCATTCAGGGGATCCTTATTCTTCTCTAACCAGCCTGCAATGTTGTATCCAACCTGATTTTTTTGGAAAAGCATGTTGAGTAAAATCTCAAATAATTCCAAATAACAGAGTCTCTAGATGTAAAAAAAAAAAAAAAAGTACATCTGAAAATTGACTCACAGTGCCTGCATAGTGAATTAATTCAAAGTGCACCTCTGGACCTTTCCTCCCACCTTTTGGTTTAAGAAAGTTAGCAGACTTGCCCAGATGATTGTCATACAAGGCAGTCTTGAAGGTGACATCTGTGGCCTTGGGGAACACACATTGCTCCTCAAGGATGGAAAAGATCCCCATTGGCTGGAATACAAAGGAAAATTAGTAAGTGAGGATATGCTAAAAAACTGGGGAAATGAGTTATTTTTGGCACCGATTCCTCATAACTGCAGGCAGACTGAAATCTGATTCAGTTAAAGCTTGCTAACCTTTTCCAGCAGCTCAATACAGGCCTGCAGGTCGAGCCCAAAATCTATAAAGACCCACTCTATTCCCTCTTTCTTATATTCCTCCTGTTCCAGGACGAACATGTGATGGTTGAAAAACTGTTGCAGTTTTTCATTTGTGAAGTTGATGCACAGCTGCTCAAAGCTATTAAACTGTGAAAGAAATGCAGAAAAATTAAATCAAATTGGAGATATGAAACTCAGTTCGGCATGACCAAGCAAAATATCTATAGTTACCTCAAAGATCTCAAAGCCAGCGATATCTAGGACTCCAATAAAATACTGGCGCTGCATCTTTGTGTCCAGTGTTTTGTTGATACGGTGCACCATCCACTTAAACATTCTGTCGTAGATGGCTTTAGCCAGAGCTCCAATGGAGTAGACGCATTGGTCCTGGTTCTGACTTTTGGTCACCAACTCATTTCCAACTTTAACACGAGGCCTGGTGATGCCCTTCTGCAGTTCTCCAGAATTGATCCCCATAAGGTGGGCAACTTTGTCAGCCACTGAAAAACAGCCCTTAAATGCTTTTAAACTATAAGAGCCACTCTCATAAGAATATAACTTTCTTGTACACTGAATTAAACTCTGAGTTGGCTTTAAAACAAATAAACTAAATAAAGTAATTCAAGTTAAGTCTACAAATTGATTTGAACTGTTAAGTCAAGTGAATCCAAACATCTGATGTTCAGAATCAAAAACGGATATTTTTAAGTTATATTTCATTCTAATAACATTTTGTTCCATACCTGTTCTCAGCATGTGAGTAAAATATCAGCTTGTATTGACTTTGCAGTTTATAATTTGCAATAAATAATTCAAATGAGTTACTGAATAATAAACCCTTAAGATGAATTACTGAATAATAAGCATTGGATTCAAGGTGTGTGCGCACCCTCAGTTGTGCCAATGTCTGCCTGCTCTTCTCTTGGTTTTTGCTTGAACTTCATGTTACCAAAGTGCATTATGCCCCCAGTTAGTTTGTAGATGCTCATTTTCTCCTCCGCAGTGAAGCCAAGCACATCAAACGCCATCTTTAAATGGAATAAAAACAAATATGTCACTTAAAGTCTTGAACAGTCTTTTGTTAGATTTTGCTAATGAAACAATTGGGCTTACATCAGTTAAAGTCAGTTCTTCACCGTCGTCCATGTTATCCACCACAGTGACTCCCTGGCAGATCCAAACATACTGCTTTGGTTCAGCGACCAGAAGAAGCGCCTCTGTAAACCAAGAAATGGTTAACATCTGTGGGAATGTAAAGTGTAGTCAAAAAGTAATGTGAGAGCTTCTCTTTTTCTGACTCTAGCACACTTGGCTTAGAATTAAACATAGACTATCAAGTTAAAGAATGTCAGCTGTAACTTTATATGGTTTTCATGTATGTTGGATTCAAATAGGAATCCTCTACACTCTACACTAAAATAATAAGGGTTCTTTGTATGATGCCACTGAAAAACTTACTTTTGATTACCTAAAACATCTTTCAATAGACGGTTCTTAAAATAAGCATTTTATGTAAGTGTGAAGAAAAGTTTAACAAATAATTTGAAGATGCTTAAAATATATATTTTTCAGATTATAATACAGTGCTAGTGTTATGTAAATAGTATTAAAGCCTGTACTGTTCATCCAGCATAGATGAGCATTCAGTTAATTTTATCCTGGCATTTTCCTCTTTGAGCAACAATAGCAGCAACATGTTGGATTTTCAGCTACAAAAAACACAGACCAAGAAAACTGCACCATATCACTTAGTTACTATAATAGCCATGTGTCCAATAATACTGTATCACACTTACCCAGCAGCTCTGGCTTTTTCCCTGACAGAAGCTGGTAAAAGATGTGATAGCTGCGTTCCGCTGCTTGCTGTGAAATCACTCGGGATTTTTCTAGTAGATCTTCACGCAAAAAATATTAAATACATATAAATGCAAAATTTCTACAGTTTCACAGAACAGTTGCCAAAACAGTATGAAGCACAAAGTACATTTCAGACACTCACAACTCTCAATATCGGCACCAGCCAGCTTTGCTGTTGGCCCAAAATGGATTCGGATAAATTTTCCCTAAAACAAACAGGGCGTTATACAAACAGGTGTTATTTCTATATTATTGAAAACTGAGCATAAAGGTTACTCACAAATCGAGAAGAGTTGTTATTCCTGGTGGTTTTGGCGTTACCGAATGCCTCCAAGACTGGGTTAGCCTGGATGATTTGATCCTCCAGGGAGCGCTGTGAAAGGATATTTTAATCATTGGTAATTAACTCCATCGTTATTAACATGTGTTGAACAAGAGCCAGGATATGAAGGCTGATGTAGTATCATGTTCCAAATGCGAAGATCAAACACATTTGCTTGCCTTGGAATCTGGAGCCTGCTTTCCTCCAGTGGCACCCACGTTGGCAAAATACTGGATGACCTTTTTGGTGTTCTCAGTCTTGCCTGCTCCGGATTCTCCACTGGGAATAAGGATGTTTTTTATTGATTATTAGAGAAGTATTTGCACATTTGCACAATCTTCATGTCGGAAAGTATTTCAAAGTTAACTGGGCATATTGATAATATTGATAGTATGACCATACTCTGTACTCACTGTTACAGTGAATACTTACGTGATCAGCATTGACTGGTTCTCATGCTCTAAAATTGGAGATGATAAGGACAATAAATCAATTTAGTTTTTTGTCACATTTTCTAGAGGAATACTAGATAGTGTAGTGTGTTATGTGTAATTTGTACAGTTGAAATAAATTTGCCATTTTGACACTTACCCATCAACATGTCGTGGTATGCATTGTCAGAGATGGAGAAAAGATGAGGAGGGACTTCACTGCGCTTCTTTCCCTTGTACAACTGAGCGACTTTTGCTCCATAAATTGGAAGCCATTTATAGGGGTTGACAGTTACACAGAAGAGCCCAGAGTAAGTCTGCAGAACACAAACAGGAGTTTTTATGCATATTTTTAATCTATTTCAACAGGGATTGAGAGATGAGCAGAAGAACTTTGGACTCACGTAGATTCTCATATGGACGTAGCGTGAGCGAAGGTTCTCCAACACGCTGGCCTCATTCAGAAATGTCAGGTTCGCCATATCGCTGGCCTGATAAAACTTTGGAGGATTCATTTGTTGCAGGTCATCCTTTTTTAAAGTGACTGTCTGGTGTGGGAAAATTACATAATTGAATTGGTAAATCAGTGCTGTGGACCTTAAAATAAGATTTCTGTCAAGTAGTAAATTCAATCTTAGCCTCTGGAAATGTGAAAGCGTGAACATCAAGTAAACATACTGTGTTTTTGACCGTCTTCACTGTGACTTTGTCACCATCCTCAGACTGTATCTCTCCTGCAATGAAGCCCTCCTTCTCGTCTCTCACCCAGCAAGACTTCTTGATGTCATAGGACTTGTTCATAGCCTCCAGCCTCTCCTTTTCTGAAGGAGCCAGGAAGGCCATGGGATCCACATCATCCCCACACTCACCTTTGTAGGCACCCGGCATGGTGGCTCAGTTTTTCCACGCCGGCCAGTCAAAGTGAAGGTTCCACTCGGGAAGCTGCAATATTAGATATGACAGTTTCAAAAGATGCCCAAAACAGGGTTCAAAAACACGTTCTTGGAGCACCCATGCCCTACACATTTAGTGTTTAACTGTATTCTACTGAGTTCTTTCACGTCTACTTTAACTTAGGAAGGTCCTGATTCGTTGGATCGGAATTAGATCACAGAAAAAAACTAACTTTATATAAAAGTGAGACTCATGGACCAACAGTAAGAAACGCTTGCTTAAAAACATCAAGAAAGGGATTAAAAAAGATTAAGAAAAAAAAGTAGTTTAGATACAATTAAGCAAATTGACACAGTCGGAATAAAACTTCACAAGAGAGGAATTTCTATTGGTCCATTCATCAAAAATCTAAATATATGGCTTTTGAGCCCGGAGCAATAAAATATGCTGAAAAATGCTAATGACAGTTTGTTTAATAGTCAATAGTCAATTCTGTATGCTGACTTACCAGAGCACGATACAGTGAGAGAACGCTTGCTGATGCAGATGCGAATTCTGGATATGCTGTTATATATGAGCAGTGGGTGTCCTGATTTGGTCATAACTATTAAGAAAGTCATTACCCGCAGGCTGGAACTGTTCTATCAAGGGAAACTTAGTTGATTGCTTCGAGTTAGGGACACACACCCTGACCTTTTAGGGTAAGCAAGAAACAAAACGCATCCTTTTCCTCAGAGACGTGATACAATAATAATCAAAAGAGTCGAAATGAAGACTTAAAAAAAGCTGAAACAAAAACCTTTCTTCTTAAGACTTTCCATTTCTTTAACCTGGTTTAGCTGATCAAGTTGTATTAAAACCTCAAGTAGTGAATACCATATTGGCTGTTGTTTGCTTGTGTTTGATTTTATAATAATGGACTGACTGTCTGACTGCAGTCATGACAATTACATTTACATTTATATTACATTCATTTGGCAGATGCTTTTATCCAAAGTTCAGGACAGTGTGAGAACCAGAGGAGAGTTCTAAGTGCCAAAATCTTTGTGTGAGAAGATGCTTTATAAACAGAGTTAAAACTGAAAATGATTTTATGTGTTAATTTATTCACTCATAGTATGTAAAAGCCTTTCATAAAACTCTTAAACAATCACATATCGCTTAAAAACAAGGATATGTTTTATTGGTACACAACACTGTTTTAAATTGTTTTAAATGTAATTATTGAAACTGTCATAATGTTTAATTGACATGTACTTTGAACAGAGCGAGCATTTAAAGTAAAATAAAAAATAAATAAAGAGTCTTCATTCTGCACTGGACTGGGTAGGTGGGGGGCATCGTGCTACAGTTGTACCACAGCTGTGCTGTAAGGCAATACATGACAGAAATATTTGTCTCTGAAATCTGGCTTGTAATGTCAGTGTGTTGGGTTAATCCTGGACACTCCGGCAAAATGCAGCTAAATGCTCCCCACCAAGCCTGTGCGGACATAAGAGAGGATCATTAAGCGTGGTAACCCAAAGCTGTGAACACACAGTCTGTTCCCTGGCTACACTGCAGATACAGTATTCTTGACAGGTTCACGCATCATTTAAGCATCCAGATTTGGCAGAGAACTGTGGTGAGGTTATATTTGACTTCTTAATGCGAGTGTACGCACAGAGGCTCAGCTCCACTGGGACAAAGCCCAGGATCATTTTACGGCTGCCACTTGCCAAGTGCTGAGTGAAATGAATATACACGGCAAACAATTAGAGGCAGCCACTGATGGAGCTTAAGCCTCTGTATATCATTAATGGATTATCACTAGGGAAAAGTCTTATTGCTGGAATTTTCCATGTAAGATAATATGACATCTTTTGCTTCTGCGGGTCTGTAGCAACAGGGAGTGGAAATCTAATTGTGAACATGGCTTTATTTAATGCTGATGTGCAATAGCCTGGTTTTATCTTCCCAGAGTATGAATGCTGATCCAGGATCAGTTTATACCTTATACACAATGCTTATCATGATGGGACTTTTGATCTTTTTCTTTTAGTATTTTCTTTTATTTTCTTTTTATCTTTATACGTTCTATATATTTATGTAAAGTTGGGGGAACACGAGCCTAAGAATTTCATTACAGTAATGATGCTACATAGTTATCTGTATACGACAATAAGACTTGAAACTTGAAACTTGGACAGTGATTTTTGGCTTTTCCTCACATAACCAGTCTGTGCTCACTCACTCTTATTCAATTCAAGACCTGAGGATCGAACATAGTTCATTTCTAAAAAATAAAATTTCCTCAGAGATGTACTAACATAAGGGTATCATTCATTGTGTTTGAGCAGTTATATACATGTATAGAATATAATATAACAGTAACATACATGTGGTCATGAGTGTTCAAGTTCCATCATTCAGTCTCAGCCAAAACATTCTCACACATGCTAGGGCAGAGTGTTCTTCGCTAACAAGGTTGTTTTCCTCCTTATCTAATTTCACCTCTCTCAGACTTACTGACCCTCGTACAGAAGCCTTATCATTTTCTGCACATAGGTACTCTCATCTGCCGACGAGCACGATTACAGGGCACACACTATATTATACAATACAATATGTAAACGTAAACCCATAATCTGCATGCAAAGATTTTCACACTGATTACAGTATTGCAGTAGGTGGTCTGAAAAACCTACAGGCAGAAAAAAAGAAAATGTTACCTTGTGGTGAAGTAAAACTATTAGACACTGTTACTGCTGAAGGGATCAGCATGTGATTAAGACACTGTGTTGTTGAGATGGAAAACAATCTATGAACCTTCAGGCTCCAAATCTTCTAATGTTATAATGTTAGACACATTAGGTAAATATGACAGCTATCTAGTTATAATAGTCATATTACTTATTATTTAAGTAACTTATTGTTATCATAACTTATCACAATAAACTTTTCCACATTGTGCTTTTCTGAGCACACTGTGAATGTTGTCTGTACAAAAGACTGAGCAGTTTAATTCTAAATAGAGCTGGGCCAGTTCTGTTTAGCTGGATTACTCCATACTGTTTAAAGCTCAAGATGAAAATGGCAAATAAAACCATTTAATCGTTTATACAAAAACGGCGGAAAAACACCTGCTGAACCTCAGAAAACTAAATTGTTATACATATAGTGTGTACTGATGTAATATTGCAATATATTTGTGCAGTATAGCCCACCCCTAATTCAAGTATCAGTGAATGATGAGGGTAGTTTAAGTGTATAGGATAATAGACTATTGGCAACAGGGGAAAACTCAAGGGGGATGGGATCTTTATTTTGTTTAACAAGTACTATAAATCATTACAGCCACATCTCCAGTAGGTGGCAGAGTTGAGCTGCATCGAGATTTCCAGTAATTAACCTTTTAACAGAGACAACCTTTCAGCTTTTCTGATTCTAATCTGTTTAAATTGGTCTATTTAAACTGTATCTTGTTATCAACCAGCTACTGTGTGGGTTGTCCTTCAAGGCAAAGACTAAATACCTCACAAAGGTTTAATAACAGCAAGTAAAACATTTTTTCCTTGAGACAACTTCTCTTACAGTTTTGAAAAAAGGGAAAAAAATGTTTCCTTCTAATAATGGGTCTGAGTATGCATACAAACAATCCGTGACGTGAAAAACATAAGGCTGTAAATGAGTCGGCTAGGCTTTTATTATTATAGTTTGCAGAAGGCCCTCCTGTTATAGCTCCTGATGGAGAACTTGCCAAATGAAGCGTCTAAATGAAGCAAGGCTGTCTTCAAGACAGGCACCGCATCACTAAAAGCAGCTTTACAAACCCTGATTGTAGTTTTAACACTACATTAAACAGTGGATAACCTAATGGCCACAATGCATTTGCATGAATTTCTGCTACTGCACTGTGCGGTTTTCTCTGGGCTGAAGAAGAAAAAAGTGAGCTACTGATCTGTTCACGCTTTATGGGCTAAATTAAGTAATTAATGACATCAGGCAAACCAAAAAGCCCAAAGCCAACCTATGACTGATGCTCCTGTTTTGCGGTTAAATTTTACAATTTGCTAATACAGATATTACATTTTGCCCTCACTCTGCTTCACTTTATGGCATTTAGCAGCCACTTTTTATCCACAGCAACTTCCACTTGGGGTTAAGGGTCTTGCTCAGTGACTCAGTGGTAGGATTCGAACCTGTGATCTCTTGGTCCGAAGGCAGTTATCCTACCCACTGAGCTACCTTCAGTGTGTCTCTGTTTTGGTCAGTGTTAAACACCTACGAATTGAAAAATAAATATTTGGTGTGTGTGTGTGTGTGTGTGTGTGTGTGTGTGTGTGTGTGTGTGTGTGTGTGTGTGTGTGTGTGTGTGCGCGCGCATTTCTGGTGTGTACAGATAACTAATTATACCCTGTGATATAAAAGTATTTGCCTGTTTGTTTTGAAGGCAGTGGAGCTTCTGAGTTCATTAGTGGTCAGTGTCCTGTGAGGATTGGCTTCTTTAAGAACCTCTTGTTCCTATTTGTTAATTCCATTAAACTCCATGCTCTACAGCATCTTACATTTGCACTATTGAATTTCGCGGTTCAGGTGTGCTCAAATCAAAATGCATTTTGAACTGAACCCAGTACTGAACTGTAGATGAGTTCACACTTGGGAATTTTTGGTGAGTTATTGTCTAACAAGATACAGTATACTGTAATAATAATGCTGGCTAACATAGATGCCGTTGGAATCCTTAAAATGATGTTTTAGATGAAAACACCTACATACATGTACTATATGTACAAAAGTGTTGGGATGCCAGACCATTACACCAACAGGGATTTTAATGACATTGCATTGAAATACACAGACTGTAATAGCCCAAACCCTCAAAACAGGTGTGTCCCAATACCTTTGTCCTTATAGTGTACATACATCTATGCAACAAAAAAATAAAATAATTACTGCATTCAAGAAAAATAGAATATGGGAAATTGGTAAATATGGCATACTTTATAAAAATCAGTGAGTCGATTCTTACTAGTGTATTAGTAAAAAAAATACATTTTTGGTGGAAAAAAAGATTATCTTTAAGCCACATTTCAGCCCCACAGACACAGGAGGACCTGCGCGTGCACGCGCACGTACTTGCAGTGCTCGCGTGATGTCACGACGCCGAGGAGCTCGAAAATGTTAGCCGAGGTGGTTAAATCTGGAGGAGACGAGGGGCTCTGCTAGACGGAAATAATATAAATTTCCCGTCGAGGAACGGCCGGACAAACCTCGCCTTTCTGAAGGGCAGGCCTTTAAGCGTCGAGCCTGGCGTCGGGTGAATGCGTCGGGGACTTTCCTGAGAGAAAGTTGGAGTGATATTTTCTGGAGGAGTGATGTCGAACCCGGGGACTCGGAGGAACGGGTCAAGCATTAAAATCAGACTGACAGGTACAAAGAACTGAACAGTAGCACACCCTTTAGCACATCTCCTCAGTTTTTACAGCTCTTGTCTATTTTTGCAGAGGGTTTTTGTATAATTGAGTGTATTATAAGGTTAGGTTTCACGGCTCTTAATATGTGGAGGGCTAGCCGAAGCCCTGAACATAGTTAGCCAACGGCTAAAGCAGGCTAGTAGAAACACAGTTGTGGATGTGCTAGTGTTAGCTTAGCCACTGAAGAGGATCTCACACTCAGACAGCAAGTAACGCTTCAAAAAGTGTTATTATGTAGAGTCTTTTGGAGTACATAAATATGTGAGGAGCTAGGGTTTCTGTATTAGCCCCAAAAACTGTGTCAAAGTGCCCCTTTGTCTTAAAACGATGTCTGGTTTGTTAACCTTAGCTAAGCTGGATAGCTATCAGGGTGAGCCCTTTTGCTTGAAAACATTTTGAAATGTTGAAGGCAATAATTTTAATTTATAGTTTACAGCAGCTTTAACTGTATTACTCCTTCGGCTGCATATTAACTTGTCAGTCAGCTCAGAACAGATTATAACCGATATCTACAAATATCAATTTAAGACTGTAAGGAAATTATAATTAGAATGTTTTGGTTGAAATTGATATCTGATAATGTTGTCGACGATCAGAGTACTTTCACAGCTAGCCGACGTTTCTCATTCAGATTTTAAAACGAGTATCCTCTTTAAATGCAGTGTAGCACTAAAGTCATCGTGGAGTTGTTAGCAGATTAAGAACAGTTGAAGCTGCGGGCCTGTGTTCTCCAAACTGTTGAGGTTACAACAGTTGTTTTGAGACCACGTGAGGGTTGATTTGTCTTTTTTCCTATAGAATTTGCTATTTTTTAAAAAAGTAAGTTCAATACAAAAACCAAGCTGCCGAAAACTAATATTTACTGATCCATTAAAGATCAGAACTATATAGTAAATACCATATTAGGTGTTGTGCTTTGTAACTTTTAAGGCTTTTTTTGACAAATAGCTTTTGGTAATACAATCAGTATTGATCTCTTTTTTGTGTAATGAGATGGGTTTTTTTCTTGATTTGTTGACTTTTTTTCTGTTGCCCTAAAGATTTTCAAAACATGTGACAATTGTTTGTTGTCCAACATGAAACCCAGTGTGTGTGTTTAGGGCGCAGTGCTTGCAGATTACAAATGTAGTTTGTTTAATCCCTAATAGCTGTGGCCTGCATACACATCTGAAAGAATCAGAAAACTATTGATCTTGGAAGAAACTCCTTAAATGATGGGAATGGTTGGTTTTCTTTTCTAGTTCTTTAGCTTTGTACTGATTACTAAGATTCCTATGCCTTCCACTACTATCTAGCAACTAGCTGTCTTTTTGACTTGGACTTCTACCATATTTATATAGAAGTTGACATAGAACCTGGGTTGATTTGGGGTGAGGGGTAAATGGTGTAATTTAACTTTTTTTGGTCAGCCAGTCAATTAATGTAAAAAACTTTCACTTTTGCAGTTGACTGTGTTCCTATTTTGTGGTTAATTACAAACTTTGCATCATTTTAAGGGCAAATGTGCAGTTTTAACAGTCTAGTACTTGGTAGCTGTGTGTCCATGTTATGGCTCTATGTCGTCCCACAGTGTTGACATTTAACACCTTTTGCACTTTTGTCTTCTGCCTCCCCCGCCTGACTTCAGTCAACGAAATTGTGCTTTTGGCCATCAGTGAGGGGTAAAAGGGGGGAGGGAAAAAGACCACTGCAGAGTGCAGAGCACAATGCCCAAGATGCATTCCTCCACAAAAGGAGAGATCGTTGGTAGATTGAATTATAGTGTTTTCTGAATTCCTGTCCTTCACAGACACAGAGTGTCTGTTTTTTGATACTGTATGGGATTTCAATTTTACAGTTGCTGACTAGGATGGGAAAATTAAGTGCCTTCAAGTGCAGCAGTGTTTCTGGATAGGTGTTGCATAAAGAAAAAAGACACTTTCCCCAGCTTTAGAATTGGCTGAATTTCCAGAATTCCTTGGACTCCTGACTGGATTTTATAGTTTTGTTTCCTTGCTGTCTTCAGGCAGGCTAGGTATTTCCCCACAACAGGAAGTATTGGATTATTATTATTGCATTCATGTGTATATTTGTACTACCAGTCACAAGGCAAACATAAATAATTTGCAAACATAAATGCTGAAATAGGAGAAAATGTTTCCAAGTCACTAAACCTCATTCAAAAAAAGAACACCTGAATTGATTTTATTGGGATTTGTGGCCACAGCCTTTTCTGCGAAAACATGTGGCCCTGAGCTGGAGGCAGCCGTGAGTAATTACAACAAGGAAATCCTGCAAAAAAAATCCCTTCTTTCTATTTAGTTTCCCTACTTCTGCAGAACTCTCTGAAGCAAACAGCCTTGACTGCAGTTAAGTGATTGGAGAGGTCCATGTACTGATGAGGAAAGAAAGAAGAAAATACTTTATCTCACTCTTCTGTGTGTTTATCAGGGCTGATGGTTCCCTCTGAAGGTTTTCTGTTTTCTTCTGTTGCCCTGCAGTGGGTTTCAGCCCTGGGGATTGGGGGATTAATGGAGCAGTTTCACGGTTATTGTTGTGTTAATGTACAAGAGTGCCTGGATGCAGCTATGCAAGAATGTAAAGCCATGGTTACCAAAATATTCTTAAACTCTCTCTCTCTCTCTCAGACACACACACACACACAGAGTAAGGAAGTACATAAAGCTCTTAATCACTCAAACTCGGGAGGAATAATGCATTGTGGCTTGCTTGTCACTGCTAAACAGCTGTGTTTACCTTAATGTGTTGGCCAGATGCTGGTGTCTGTGACCTAGACTTATAAAGCCACAACAGTTAGAAACTGATTTTCAAGCCTATGATAAATGGCACATAGCTGTCACAAACAGCATGTCTTTATATAAATACTGCTTAACACTCATACATTGTAACTGCTGTCACATTATTTCTGGATTAGTTAATTATTGTCAAAAGGGTCAAATATTAAATAGCTCTGTTTTATTTCTGTCTAAGGACCAGGGTAAGACAAGTTGAAACATTTCCTAAGAAAGACGTTCTAAAATGAAACATTTAAACATTTAAATATTTTTCATACTTAATGTAAATTGAGGCCTACTGAATGCAATTTTATGTTTAACAAAAGAGCAAATCAAGGGTGACTGCCTGTGCAGCATCAACATGTTTGTGTACCATATACAAACCCTGAAGAATAGCTCTTGACATCTTCACCTCAACCACCTGTATCAGTTGAGCAATCAGTCATCAATACTTGATTGTGTTATCCATTTACCCATCTCTGTTACCAGTTTATTTCTACTAATCTCTTTTAGGTCCACCCAAACAGTGTTTTTAGTGCTATTAGTGGGGTGTCCCCAATACAGACTTGTACCACTCAGCCACCTGACTCACCCAGACTGTGTGGAACAGGTAGACTTTTCGGCCACAAATGGTCATAATTATTTTCCCAGGTTGTAAAACAGCCTGCTTTAATTCACACGTTGTTTTTAAATGGTATAATACATACCTTTTCATAAGATTATTTTTGTACTGAAAAGTCCTTCAAAGCCGCTTCCACCCCACATTTCTAGTAGGTTAGCTGGTTGGTTTTGTTGTGTTTGTTGCCTAGGCCGTCCTGTTTTAGAACGTTTTGTTTTGATGGAGCTCTACACCAGTGTGATGTGCTCGCATATTTGGTTCTGACCCAAATGTATTCATTTGCATTTGTAGTTTATTTGTTGTCTGATCCAGGCTTAGATTAAGCTCCGTATGAAAAGCTGTAAAATGGTGCAGGCAGGTCTCGTGCCAGGTTCCAGGAAGGAACACAGCAACTGGGTATGTGGTGGTAGGAAATAGGCTTACTGTGCCTGTGAGGCAGTTTTAGCATGGAAGGGTGGAGAGCTGGGGAATCCTGCTTATTCAGTAAGGAGCCAAGCACGAGTCTACTCTAAACCCATGTAGCACTGTTGCTTCTGTTTTCCACTCCCCTTGCTCTCTTGTGCACTCACTCAGTCCATCCCACACTCGGATAGGTCAGGTCCTAGGGAGTGTGTTCATGATCATGGCTGTGTAGGCATTCAGAGCATGTGGCCCCTCTGACATTCCTCTGTGTGATGTTTAGTCCAGCTGGGGGTGGCTTGTGGGATTGCTGTTAATTATGCAGTCCTCAGTGACTGCTGCACCACGTTTCATAAACTGACACTATTGATCAAGCCTAGGTCGTTACCTAGCCTTATTAAACAGGAGCTGCTTTGGTTTTGAACAATAGGAAGTGGAGGGACACGAGCAGAGGAACAGTCGAGATGGATAGTAACTGTACAAAGTAGATTTGGATTGTTGATGCTGCTGTTCCCAGCTGGGCCCCCCGGACAACATAAAGTGGTTACAACAGCTGTACAGTTTTCTATACATACAGGGGTAAAATGGCAGGCTGTCGCCGCAAATAAGAATTTATTCTTAATGTCTTATCTGGTTAAATAAGGGTGAAATTATAATGTTAAAATAAAAACAATGGGAAATTAAATGATCCAATTATTTTGACAGTTAAAGTGGACCTAATTGAACTATTATAAACAATGTCTGGGCTTAAGATTTTTGGTCACATCAACTTTTTGAATTATGAGTAATATTAGATTTGCAATAGACTTGCATGTGATTCTTTTTTTTTTTAATGAACTGCAGACACCAATTAAGTAACGGTTTCAATATTTTCAGTGCGAAGGCGACATTGTGGCATAGATTTAATGATCAGTGTTAGTCAGATACCACTGTTTCTTCTAGTGATGCTCCAATCGATCGGCCGAAGATCGTACCGGCTGATAATCACATTTTATGACTTGATCGGTACTCGTTAAACATGGCTGATCTTAGGAACCGATCACAATTGATGACGTCAATGTGTGAGGGCGTACACGACGAGTGGGGACGTAAATGTTTTGCTGCCGCAGTCAGTACTCGAGTTGAGGGGGGATGAGGAGGGATGTCATCGCCCCTGAAATAAAACTAGTCAAAATCACC
>JBBJLR010000145.1:9852650-9863847 GCA_037577145.1 Brachypetersius gabonensis
ATACATTTCACTGCGTGTTGTACTTGTATGACTATGCATGTGACGAATAAAGAATCTTGAATCTTGAATCTTGAAATCTTGTAACATTAAAATACAAGGTGTTTAATTTTGTGGTGGAGTTTAAAATGCTCTAAATGTTTTCTTTGAATAAATAATATTTCACAAGCAACACACTAGCCTAGTTTTAATACACAGCATAAAAGTAAAAAACTGTATATGCAGTGTTCTCTTCTTTTTAGATGTCAAAAAGAATTTGCGGCTCCCGGTGTTCTCTTTTGTGGAAACCCAGTTCAAAACTATTGCGGTTCTCATAAATGCTTAAAAATGATTTTGGAAAAACATGTTCCTACATGGTTTTTTTTATAATCACATTTTAGGCACTGTATTGCACTTTGTCATGTTTAAATAACTGTGTTGAATAATTAATAGTTTAAGAATTGCACCGGTTGCCATTTTTATTACCATTTAAATTTTTTTGTTCTCATTGATTTGTCGTTCTGAAGATTTGTCGTTCTTTCTTTAGCTTTAAATAAACATGGTGGCAAAATAGCACAAACTGATTAAAATCTGTTCAGAAATGTTTTTTGGCCTAAATGCTGTTTAGTTCTTTAGGACAAGGAAAATTGCTTGGTTGTACTGTTCTTACTTGCAGAAAAAAAATCTATAGTTATATAGATCAAATCGTGATAAAATTGAAATTGTGATTTATCTGTAAAAAATCGTGATATGATATATTGGCCATATCGCCCACCCCTAGCTTCCCCTAACAAAACCAGCAGTTTGTTTTAATCTTTGCCAAGTCCACCATAACAAAAACAGTGGAATGTACACCAGACATCTGTGCTCAGATTTGACAAGAGTAATAGAGCAAATGTGATTTGTCATTGATTTTTGATGATCCTGTTTGAATTCTTGTCTTTTTTCCCCAGGGAGTGGTTATATCTTCTTTGTCATGAGATGTTGAACCCATACTACGGCCTATTCCAATACTCTACAGACAACATCTACACACTGCAGATCAACCCAGACTCATCTATCAACCCTGTGAGTTATGTAACCTCCTTGGACAAAGTCATTATCCTTAACGTCACTGTGTTCTACACATCACCTTGTTTAGTAAAGGTTAAACAAATAAAGGATCAGCTCTCTGGTATTTCCAGTATTTGGGCTTGAGATGGGTGACTGGAGGTCTGGTAAGACTGAGCACTCTGCTAAGCGTCATTCTGTGTTTCAGGACCACTTGTCTTACTTCCACTTCGTGGGCCGGATCATGGGCCTAGCAGTATTCCATGGTCATTACATCAATGGAGGCTTTACGCTGCCGTTCTACAAGCAGCTCCTGGGGAAGCCTATTCAACTGTCTGACCTGGAGACTGTGGACCCTGAGCTCCACAAGAGCCTTGTCTGGATCCTGTAAGTGACCTAAAACCACACTGATCTCTAACCATTCAAATTTATCCAGTTGTTAACTTGCACTCTTTTGGTATTTGGTTTTTCAGATATGTACTAGACTAATGTAACGTTGTATTAAAGTTTTAATGACTCTGTTTACAGAAATTCCTCAATGGTTGTTGTTTGTTTTTTTTTTACAACAGAGAGAATGACATCACGTCTGTTCTGGATCATACGTTCTGCGTAGAACACAATGCTTTTGGCAAATTTCTCCAGCATGAGCTGAAGCCCAACGGCAGAAACATCCCAGTCACTGAAGAGAATAAGAAAGAATATGTGAGGTATGGCAGACGTGCAAGTCGGTGGGATCTTAACCAGCTGTAATTCAACTTTGTTCTGTCAGGAGCATATCTGCCAGAAGAGGGCAGCACTATGGGGACGTTTGGCAGGGATTTCAAACATGCCTTTGCTTTTTCCACTGTCAGCATGATTGAGTAATCCTGGACTGCTAGTAGAGACTTTATTGTAGGTTAGGGTTTGCCAGTTGAGAGCATTTTGTAAATTGTTTATGGAAGTCCCTACCCTATGGCTTGAATGTGTGTGTTTCTATGTTGTGGTACAGTTTCATTGATTAGTTTTTTTTTTTCTTTTGTTTGTTCAGACTATATGTGAACTGGAGGTTCATGCGGGGCATCGAAGCCCAGTTCCTTGCTCTGCAGAAAGGGTTCAATGAGCTCATCCCCCAGCACCTCCTCAAGCCTTTTGACAACAAGGAACTTGAGGTACTTTGTCTGTCATACTTAAACACTGAAATAATGGTGAAATTGGTGAAAGTATTTTGCTGTGTTTCTAATAATCCTAAAAATTATTTTATTTAATTCCATTTTTACTAGGATTATAATAATTAGCTTACTGTACAGTGCTGATCCATGTTCAGTATGTTTTAGCAGTTAATGTCTTGTATGTCTGTTGCAGCTGATCATTGGTGGTCTGGGGAAGATTGATCTGAACGACTGGAAAGCCAACACACGGCTGAAGCACTGTGTGGCTGACAGTAACATAGTGAAATGGTTCTGGCAGGCCGTGGAATCTTTTGATGAGGAAAGGAGGGGGAGGCTGCTTCAGTTTGTCACTGGTTCAACACGCGTCCCTCTGCAAGGCTTCAAAGCACTGCAAGGTGGCTAACAGACGAGCCATGCACACTGCTCGCACATCACAGACTTGATTATTTTATGACTTAAACTGCACATAGACAATGCCAAACTGCTTAGTCTGTTTATAATTTAAAAACAAAACAGTAAACTAACTTGCCCTAACTTCTGAATATGAGCCAATAAAAGATGCTATTGTTTTTTTTAGGGGAAAAAAACTTTACAGATCAACCATTCGTAGGTCAATTTTCCTATCCCAACTTAAATTAAGAAAAGTGTATTACAGAAGCATCCTAACCCCCCAAAAATCTTAAACCTTTACACTGTCTGACACCAGCTGATTATTTAGGCTACAGGTAATTTGGCCTGTCGGCACGGGGCTCTCCCGGGTGTGGTACAATTAACAAATGCGCTTGTTTTTTTGTTTTTTTTGCTAAACGTGTCCCTATATGTTTGTCAACATAGTTTTGTATGAGAGCTCTGTCCCAATACTTTTGGTCATATTGGCCTTTTCGACTTCGTTACTATCTTCAAAATATGGATGTTAAACAAAGATACTCTGGCGATACAGTGTTAAGGACTGTAGCCTTGTACAGTTACTTTTTCGAGATGACATGTTGCGTTAGTTGCTAGGTAACAGACATAAAAGTTGATCATCATTCCTAACTCGACATAAGATAGGATTCCTAAATTCAGTTAGGGTTTGCTTCTGTAATACCAAATTGAATCGTCCTATCTTAACTTTATACTTAATCGTCCAATCTTAACTTTATACTTAAGATAGGAAGTTTCTGTAATACGGCCCCTGGAGAAGAATTCCAATCAGCCTGTCTTGACTGTTTGTTGATAGGATGAGAAACTACAGAGAAATGCAAACCTACAGAGAAAATGCAAAAAATGTACTTGGGGTCACTGCCTAATGGTGTATTTCTAAATTAAATGTGGCATTTAGTTGAGTGTTATATTACCTGTAATGAGATCAGGAACAGTGATGACTAGAATGTATCTTTGTAAGGTTCTACAGGTTCTGCAGGACCAAGACTCTTCACTATCCATTTGATTGATGCAAACACGGATAATTTGCCCAAAGCCCATACATGGTGAGGCTGCAAGTAACTGCACGTTTAAAAGCGTTATCATTATTTAATTGTTTTTAGAAAGATGTAAACATTTGAAGCTGCATCACTTTATCAGTTATGAATGAAGCATACTTCCTGATGTAAGTAAATTCTTGCTCTCCCTCCAGCTTCAACCGCATCGACATCCCGCCTTACGAGTCTTACGAGAAGCTTTATGAGAAGCTCCTGACTGCCGTGGAGGAGACATGTGGCTTTGCTGTGGAGTGAAATGCCTCATCCAGCTCGCAAGCTAGCCAGCATTGACTAACCCACCTAACAGCCCCTTCCAAACTTCTATTTTTCCCTACACTCTCCCCCAGGGTGGACAGACTGTTGCCTACCTGCAGGCTTGAGCGTCGCCCGCCATCCCCTCTCCCAGGAGCACCGAGAGGGGGGCTACTACCCAGGGGCAGGAACTTGCACACACAGCCTGGGTTACTCACACAAAACCCTCAGGCTACTTTAGGACTATTTATTCTTGGTTCTTGGTGTGAAATGCAAGTTTTTATTTGCATTATTATAATGACAAGTACCACAAAAAAGAGAGAAAATCTGATCAGTGTCTTTTTTTTTTTGTCTTCTCTCTAAAATCGAGCTTATGTTTGTTCTTTATTTTTTTTGTTGGTGTTTTGGTTTGTTTTTTATCACTGAAGTGGTGGGTCATAGTCTTAAGTCTGGTTATAAATCAGCTCAATTAATTGCTTAGTTGCAATAACCTGACCTCCTCTGAGCCTATGGTCTGGGGTGGAGGTCACATAATTTAACCCTAGTCAATATATTTACCAGCAGACTCTAAAGGTGAAACCCAGTCTACCTAATGTGTTTGAAGGAACGGGTGGACTGGATGTTTCGCTGTTGAAATCAAATTGGAATTGACATATACAGACTGCAAGCCTCACCCTTCTGTGTCCAGTCCTATGATAGGATGATTTTAAACATTTCAGTGGTATCCATTTCTTATTCTATGTTTTTATTAGACATTTTAACTTGACTGCTTGTTGCGTGAAAGGTTTTGATGAACAGATTTTTCCCCTTCGCAGACGTGAAAGCTCAGTACGTCTTAGACCTTTTTAGAACCGTTTAATGGAATGGCTACCCAGTGTGTGCGCGCGTGTTTTTTCACTAACAGAAGCACATCTGTTACGGCTCATAGACCACGTACAGGCTAAAGAGGGACAGAAAGCCCTTGGCAATTCCTATGTCAGCATTATCCAGAATAAGCCAGTATTCTTGACACATTTTAACCTTTAAACATCTAATCTTTTTGCACATTGCACAAAAGTTATTTTTAAGATCATTTGCTAAGCATTTCTTATGATCAACAAATAGCTCCTTTTAAGAGATGATGTTGAGTGAGTGTTGCCACGTATCAAGTTGTCCATCAGTTAGTAAAACATGCTCTTTCTCCGTTTCAGTCGGTTTTCTTTCAACAGATTTATTCCGCAGATCTAAAGCAGACTACTGGCTGTAGTGCATTTTCCGTTGCGTGGGGAAATTAATGAAAAATGTGGTATTTGCAATCCTGAATGTTTCTGACAAGCTCTTATTGTCCAAAAGTCTAATTGGACAATGCTGATTATGTGATTATGTTGACTTAGCATTAATTGTTTGTACAACGTCTACACGAGTGCTTTCACTCGCATTCACCCCAAGACTGTTATTCATGTGTCTCCATCACTGAAACCACTTTTTAAACTAACATCTTTTATATGGCACTTTCACTAGTACATACAGTACAATCATCCCTCATTGTCATTCCAAGGAGCGTGACTTGTTCTCCCCTGTAAGAAAAAAATGACTTGGACAGCAGTGCTTTAAATTCTCATTCAGCTGTGGTGATTCTCTCCGATTTACTTCTTTTCACCAGTGTTTGGCTTCAGGCAAGTTATGTTTTGGTCTTGGCATACGAATTTTAACAGCATTGAGGGGTCTAAGGTTTCATCGTGTAGTGCTTGACCTGCATGGCACCAGTTTATTCTTCGTAAAAATTGACAGAAATGAGCCAACTTTTTAGTTTTACGTGTTCTGCAACCACTTGATTTTTTTTTAACTAATTATTTATTACTATGTAATGTCCTTTTAAGTATTGCTGCTATTATCATTATTCCCTGTTTTTCAGAAAAGGCCAATTTTCTTGTGAAAGCTGTACACTACTCTCTTTATTTTATGTATGAATCAAAGTATTTAAACCTGCTGCTAATTCAAAGAAGCCTGTCCCTTGGCCTGGATTGAGTTAGCGTTGATGTAGGCTGGACCTCGGTGGTCATGTTCATATTTGTGATATATGCAATAAAATCCGACACCTTTATACTCTTGGTTCTGTCTTAACATGTCTTTTTTTTTTTTCTTTTTTTTTTTTTTTTTCTTACGTGTAACAGGTTGGACAGAGATTGCTAAATTTTCACAACATTTGTGTGATCCGAGTCCTTGATGATGACTAGAATGATGATCTGTTATTAAACTTGGATAAACAAAAAAGTCGGCCATTGGTGTTGTGTAATAGTGGGAATGACTAGTGAGTTTGAAGATGTGTATGGACTTTGCCTGCAAGTTACATTGGTTTTTAAAAAACAACTTTTCCAAATGATGTGACCAGTATCATTACTATGTACAATTATTAGGTCCTGAGTGTCATTGTTTATTGGATGCAAGAATAATGTAACTTACAATGTACTAAACATTTCTGAAAAGATTCCATGTAAATAAGATTATATTAAAGAAGCTAAGTTGAAAATAAAAAAGCACTCTCTCTTTTGTGTGATCGCCAGAGTGAGAAATGCACTTTAATAAATAAGCTATATTACCACACACCCTAGAAGTTTGCAGACTTACTCTAAAATAGATCTGAGTATAAATTTCTTTTTCAAAATCTACACAAAATGGCCCAAAATAGCAAAGTGAAAACATACTTTCACACTGTCTTAAATGTATTCTTTTATTATTGATGTAAGCATTTAAACACAATAGGTACATATACAGTCTGTGAATGTCCTTGAGTGGCCCAACCTGAGTTCTGCCTTGAATCCAGTAGATCGCTGGATAGACCTACCGGCGCTGCCTGTCCAACCTGACTGGGCTTGAGATAATCTGCATAGAAGAATGAGAGAAAATCCCAAAAACACCCAAGATTTGAGGCTGTGATTTCTGCCAAAGGTGCTTCAGCAAAATATTAAGCCATTGGTGTGAAAATGTGTACGTCTTTCTATAAAGTTGTTTTTGCCTTGTCTTTATGTGGTCTTGTGTGTTGATCTCTGAGGAAAAACTATACTCAAACCTATTTTAGAATAAGTCTGTAGTGCAATAAAATGTAGAAGTGAATACTTTCTGGTGGCACTGTAAACTTCATCTGACCTCTCGGTTTTTTAATTACCATTTTGCAATGGGGGCATAATTCAGTCTCATCGTTATTTCTCATACTATGCGAAAGTTTGCTGAGCTCAGTGGTCCAAAGGTAAACAAGCCAGAAATTATAAAACGGAGTAGTCAAAACACGTATGAAGCCTTATTGAGTTTGGAGGGATATGTGGATTGTGAGTTCATGTTATGACAGGACAGATTATTCTGGGTTCTGTCTCATATGTCCAAAGACAGAATGTCCCTCATGAGCCATTCATGAAAACAAAGAGCAGTAATCCCCCCCATCCAGTTCTTAGGTCTGTATAAACTGGAGAGTGCCCTTTAAGTTCTTTTACCCCTGTGGATGTTAAATGAATGAATGATGGAAGAGACTATATATCAGGGAAATGGTGGCCTTTCTACAACCCCTGTAAACCAGCAACTATGAAAACCCTTCAAAATAAACTGGCGTCCTTTTTACCCCAATCGAGCGATTAAACTCATGACGCCGAAAGCCTGAACCAGGCCTGTACAGGACTGAAGCAGAAAGTCGGCTGAAGAAGATCAAGGCCGTGTGATGAACTGCCATTCAAACTTAACAGAGTGCTGACAGAGAGCTGACTCTAGCCCTCCAGACTCCGAGACACACACACACACACACACCGTGGCTGTGGCTGCAAAATCATAATTAAATCTCATTTGAAAACGACCTCGTGTGAGACGGTCTCTGCAATAATCTCTTAACTACTTATGAGCAAAAATGAGACTGGGCAGCATCAAGCGTCTGCCTTTCAAGATTCAAGATGTTTGTCACATACAACGTGCAGCGAAATTTAACCCTGAATCGCCCCTGAGACAAACAGAAAAAGAAAATAATTTTACAGATATTTAGAGTGGAGAATAAATAGAGCATGTACAAATTGCCGTTGTCCAAATGAGTTATGTGGTTTATAGTAAGCAAAAAAATGTTAAATGTACACACATATATATAGAAAGCATTATGGCATTGGGGAGTGCTGTTGAGTGAATGTGAAACATGCCCTGGTAGAGATGACTCATGAGAACTCAAGTTCCTCTTCAGTCTCTCAAGTCTTGGCCATAACCTTTCGTCTGAGTTTAACAGCTGTAAACTGTAAATCAAGATTTGGCGAGTGCAGCTCAGTTTTGTAACGCTCTTTGGTGTAATGCGTTAATTTTCAATATCTCAGTGTAATAAGTTGGTTTTGTTAATGGAGGCTGAGGAGGTGCTTTGAGCTCAGGGTGCTTTAGCTGACAGACAGTGACTTGAACCAACAGCTGAGTCTGACTCAGGCCTGGGGGAGGGGGAGGGTGCGGTCCAAGACCTTCTGAAAATGAGATGGTTGAGTTGTCATCCAGACCGAGCCAGTCTGGCCCTGGGATTAATGAGTACTGAAAGGAGGAAAAGGATTCCAGACAAGTCACACTTTCCTTTAAATCACCCCTCAAATGGTTCCTCACCACTGGCTCTCGTCCACACATATGGTTAAATATTTCCCGCCCGTTTTCCTAAAAACTCTACCTCATGCGCTCGGATTGGTCAATACCCAGTCTAGACTTTGGAGTCTGGAGTAATGGCCAATTATGGAATACCGTACCAGAATACAGGTGGGGAAAAAACCCAAACATCAAACACATCCACGTCACTGTTTCTGTGAGGTCTACACACAAGGACATTGAACCAAGAAAGTCTTTTAACTCATCATGATCCTCTTTCTCACTGTTCTTTTCAACAGCTGCCAGGTTTGTCAAGTGAGACTGAAACACTGGAGTGTCTTCGTTATTTTAAAGCAGCCCCTCATTATCTTTCCAGCAACGTTTCCAGCAAGGCTTTTTAACTGTGAAGAACTGGAATGGCTTACAGAATTCAGAGAATGTAAACCATTTTATTTATTTACTTTAATTCAAACTACAAAGCCCAAGAATCCCGCAGGTAACTCCCTCCACTGATGATTATCCAGTCACTCCATGTCTAAAGCATTAAAAATATATTCACTGAATTGTATTGTTTCTATCTTGTGCGTGCTATTACTTGAATAACAATAACAAACCCTTTTTTGAAGCTATATAGAACCGTTTTTAGGTCCTTAAAGAAAATACAGCAGGCTTTCTATCATTTAAAGGGTTTACATGCATGCTGCAATTTAATATTTTATGACAAAATGATGAAGAATTGCTTTGAGGTTGTAGTCAGTTGTGTGTAGTGCTGGCATTCTTTTTCTTTACTATTCATTAGATAAACAAAATATTCACATAAGTAAAAAAAAATGTCACCCTCATCCAAACAGGTGTGAAGTGTGTTGCTCCAGTGTGATCGTTGCATAACAACTCATGAAAATGAAACACCTCTTTGCACTTGAGGTAGTATTTTATTTGGCAACATGGCTTGAAAATAATATGAAACGTGTGGTCAACAAATTCTGCATAACTGGTTTATTGGTTGCCTTGGCTGAAATCACCAAAGTATAATGGAAAATGTGGACTTTCAATTACTCAGTCAGGAATTTGGTGGCTCCTTGATGTTTAGATTGTCAAAATTAGAGGAATCATACATTCAATAAATGAAATTACCTGTTGTTAACAATTGTCTGCAGGGGTTTTCATATATTTTCAATAACAAGAGCTGCTAGCGTACATGAAGTGCAGATCTGAATCTGAACAAAATGGCTTATTTTGGCTATGTTTGTCAGTCCAGTGAAATTACCCTCAGATGCGACTACCTCCTGGCTTTCTGATGCTTGTTATATCTTACGTAACTAGATATATTACTAACAAAACAGTGAAACATTTTTGTGGGATGATCATTTTCTCCCAGTATGAGTAAGAAAAAGAACGAGAGAAACTGTCTAGGTGAGCTCAGAAATTTGTTCCATTATAAACATCTATTACGAAACTTAAAGTCACAACAAATCACCAGCCAGGTTTCCTTCATCCACACCATTTCGTCCTTTTTCTAAACTACTTAAGTCAGCGAAATCCAGATATTCATAGAAATTAGGAAACTTTACTATGGGGTGAATGGACTGTTTAACACAAGGTTGGGTTGAATAAGTCACAACAACGGAGAGCAATAAAGTGCCATTGTATATTTAATCACGGCTTCCTCAGGTTTGCATTTATTGTGTTTTCTTCTGTTCAGATCAGTCACTAATTAAAACAATTCAACACAGTTTTTGAAAATTATATTAACAATGATTTGCCAAAGTTTAATATTCCTCATGCGTTCAAGATCTAACCTTTCTATTTGTTTGTCTGATGATAGTGTGTGAATGTATGAATGTATACATACTGTTTCATAGTGAGAGTGGGAGGCAATTTGTCCTTTAGTGACATGAAATATTTCACATATACTCAGGGTCTTTACTTGTTCAATTTCAAATCAATTTGGAAGCAAGTCTGTCATCACTGTTTAGATTGAACCTTGACTTGCTCAATAAAAACCGTTGAACTGTCAGTTCCTACAGAAGGCAGAACTATCAGTTTTTCACATTTTTGTCGTGCTTGAAACAGCCATATCAGTAAGAGTTACTTGCATGATGGGGTAATGAGAAATACAGTTCAGATCATCGGGAATCATTGTAATGATGCTTGTTTATTAAAACCATGCTTTTCCCCTTAAGACTCTATCTATGTAGGACTAGTTGTCGTAGATTCCTACAGGACTTTATTGTTTTTTGTCCTTGAGAGTACTAATAAGATCACTACCCTGAAGTGATAATTGCCTTATAACAGTGATATTGCCTTTCTGGCACTGTAGGTGAGATCTAGCGGGTGATCAACAATATACTAGGAGGTGGGTGCTTAATGACTAATTTTTATTTGTTTCCCATGGAATGGGGGTGGGGGACATGAGTCACGTCCTATTGCTGCTCCTCCCGCTGGTGTTGCCCTGGGAATGTCCGCACCTTATATGTGCAACAGTAGTTGCCTTTTAGCTGGTTCATTGCTGTTTCATTATAATGATGCACTGACTTATCATTCTTTCAACAGACGCTTTAGTGCATACCAGGGTGTGCATCAAAATAGGCACTACTCAGCAGAGTTGATAATATCTCCCTGCCGCAATTTCTACAATTACAACAAAGAGCTTTTAGAGTGTTTATTGTCAATTCAATTCAATTCAGTTTTATTTATATAGCGCTTTTAACAATGGTCATTGTCACAAAGCAGCTTCACACAAAA